>JAUIMX010000005.1:0-27078 GCA_033557805.1 Phaenonotum sp. SLE1380
CATGCGCAGTAGGAAAAAGCGTGACGTCAGGCGTTACCGTAAGTAGCCAAACGATGCGCAAAAACTCCCTAATAACATAAACAAATTACCGTAATCCCGGACTTTTTGCACAAAGATGGTGAAAATAGCGACAGATATTCACAAAATTATTGGAGTTGACAAACATGCAGTTTAAATTAACTCATGTTTGTTAACTCTAATAATTTTGTGAATAACTGCCTCTATTTTCACCATCTTATGCAAAAAGTCCAGGATTACGATAATTTATTTATTTTATTTAATAATCTGTCAATTTTTTGACGTATTCCTGTTCCTTTTGGACAAAATTTTGAGGATGTTAGCAAACGTAACGAAAGTTTGATATGTAATAAAGGGCCACGAAAGTTGCTCTTGTTTTATTGATCAAGACTTTCTACCCCTTATTTTAAACTATTAAATAATAAAAACAATGTAATAAAAGCGCCCTTCAGAGGGTCCTATCCCACTTATGAAGTGAGAAAAAAATTTTACACGGATTTTGATAATTGTGTATTTGATGTCATAAATATGCTCCTAACTGTTGACCAATATTTCAAAAACACTTTCACTTCGATGAAAATCGCCTTGAAGAGAGTAGGTACGCAATCTTCAATATTGATAACTGGCAGTACACTAAAAATGATGGGCTCGACCTCTCCGAAGGAGTAACAGGGGAAAAACCGACTTGAAGTAGTTACTATTGTGGTTTTCGTAGTAACCCCACTTTCTCCCCATCTTATGTCGATATAAGGTCAGAAAATGAAATGAAATAAAAAATTTATTTCCACCCCCAAAAACACCAATCAGTAAGCATTCTTTTGAACTTTAATATTTATTATATCCGGGGTAATAACCCAGCGCTGACGAGTATACACTAACTCATAAAACTAGACAAAGTGATTGGCACACCTACCGGCACGTAACGAGTTCATAAAAGAAGCAGCTTTATTACGGTCCTGCGAAAGCGTTTTGTTCTTCGGGGAATTGTAAAGGTTAATGCTTACCTACGTTTTAAGGGAAAAGGTCTAACAATTCCTTACAAATTGCTGAGGAGACAACGATATTAACTATTCCGCTTGTATTTTTATGGGATTTTTCAGTGGGTCGGCGCGCCCCATTTTTTAGTATCACTTATCAGAATTTATTGCAAAAATTGACCGGACAACGGTCGAATAGCTGTCAGAATTGTAAACAGGCGAATTTGCGAATTTTAGCCACATTGACATACACTTCAGATATGTATGCACGATCTGTCATTTGTTAATCAACTAATTTTTTTTTTTTTGAAATTTGTCGCTTGCGGTTTTATTTGGTATGCTAATCTAGAGCGTATCGCGCAAAAATTCGTGAATAGAGATCATGTCAATTCACACCAATTCCTATTTATTAACCCCTAATTTTGGATATTGATTCAAATTTTTAGTGCATCGAATTATTTTTATTACCCTTCGTATATGAACGTCAAATAACCTGTCCTAATTGGAATGCAAGATGACATTTCTCTTCTTCCTACTTAGTAACTTTGATGTCATTGAAATTAGGCCTAATGCGAACAACAAAAACAAAAATTAGCCCCAGGTTGCAGTGACAATTAGTTCCAATTATCCCCACCTGTCAAACTCGCGTCGGTTTTTTCGTGTCTTAAGGTTTTCGCTTAAATTCAAACGTTTAGTGAGTGTGTGTGTGCAAAAATGGATTAGAACTGCCTGCAAAATGAATTTGTGAGTATTTTTGTTATTGAATTACGTTAGCATATCTAAACACAACAATTTCGAGACTAAATCATTTTACACGATATTAAGCACATACCAGACAATGGACCTAATAATTTTCATATTTGTCCAGGTGTAGTCACTATAATTGCGTCTCCTCACTGAACTGAGTACATTTACATTTGACACTTTATTTCCCTAAATTATGTCAACCGTTGGACAGAAAATCGTTTTTACTGTTTACAAACAAAATGGAAGTTATTATAAATTTATGCCATTGACAGTTACTGTAATGCTATTAAATATAAAGTACGACCCATTTGCACATACAAAATAAATTTGTGTGCCTAATACTTTTGTCCTGTATCGTGTCTCTCATATTTTTTACACAGTTTGTTTCATATTCTATTATAGAAGTCTTGAAATGCGAAATTGTGTGCTGTATAGTTATCCCAAATATAGCAAGCTAGAAAAACGGTTGTGTGGGCTCAAGAGAAAATTTTTAAATGGGAAAAGTAGAGTTCTAGTTATGTATAGTATCCGAGCTTGATATTGAGGTAGCAGTGCTATTTTCAAAATTATTGGGAATGAAAATTCTGTACGTAGCGGAATTCTCGTTTGTGAAGTTTGCCTTCTCATACCAAAATAAGATATCAAATTCATAGAAGAGGTTTATGCGGTATGTTTTCAGTGATGTAAGATATAATTGTAAATGACAGACCCAACTTGTTGAAAAAAAGTCAACTATAGCGATAAGTTTCAAACGAGTATACTGCAAAAAACATTTGAAATAAATAAATAAACAAAAGCGTATTTTCCATATTTATTTTTACAAAAGATTACATATAAAATGACATTTTACATTCCGAAAAGGAAACGCGGGACACTGCTGAATTTTATGTTATACGTTTTTGGAAAATATACCAATAAATGAGCGGAAATAGTAAAAATTTTTATTTACCGAATCATTAGAAAAAAAGAAGAACAATCACAAGGTGGGTCTAAATAATTTTACAATAATAAAAGTTTTTGAAGAAGAATTATTTTTCTCACGAATTTACTGTCAAATCGAATCGATATTAAATTCTTACAATTCGAAAATAACCTAAGCGGAATTTCGAGTGCAATCAATACTCAGGTGATTCGATCAAGATTTTAAAATTAAAAACGTTCCGCAATCGTTTCGTTTATGAATAAATTCATAAATAGCATCCCCGATCTATCTAGAGTATTTGATTAAAGTCCTTCATATTGAATTTGCGTCCACTAGGAAATTCTTGGAATAGCTAAATAATAACTAGACGCAATTTGCGAATATCTGAACGAATTTTCAATCGGGAAATGCGAAATTACGGAGAAAAGTCTGCAATACTAACTGAGAATTAATTTAAAATTAACTTGGGGTGTACTTATTAAGATATTATGGAGTAATGTTGTGTGTAATTTAAAAATCATCAAAACAGACTTAGAATCAAGATACCATAGAAAGTGATTCATACAGCGAATTGCTTTTATTATTTTTTTTTGTGTAATTACTCAGTGTGCACGGGGCATGCATAAAAGATCGAACCTACGATAGCTTTAATTATATGTCTGAAAATAATGTCGGATTCATAAGTCTGGACGAAGACTGAAAAACCGGCGAAGTTTCATCAAATTTAATTTGTGTTTCGCTGATAAGGTTGAGAGTTGTACATAAACCGCAAAGGTTTAATTGCACTCTTTAAAATGGCACAAAAGCTTAAATAGACATCGGCTTTAATCAAGTTTAATTGGTCAATGAAAATTAAATTATAAAATTCTTTGCTTTTTCGTGAAAGGGGTCTTCGTAGCGAAATTAAAATTTTATTTTATTTTTCTTTATTTAGCTTGTTTTGATTTTATTTATGCAAATTGAACTTGATGAGTAATGGTGAGTTTATACAGAACCTTACTTAACCCTAACTTATAAATTACTTATAAACTTAAACCCTAAAACGTTGAATTTCCCCGTTTTTGTGATTAGTTACGTTAGAGCAGTATAAACACTTCCTTTACATCTAGATCTATATAAATTCACGTTAAGAATGTAATTATTGGTATCAGAAATAAACGTCAATCGCCAAATTTAAAAGTCAAATACGAGGTGCACTTGGTTTTATTATTGCTAATGGGAATTTAATTATTCAAGAATATAAGTGAGAACTAAGTTCAATTGTCGGCAAAATTCATGTCACTCTAATAACACCCAGTAATATAATAATATTATCAATATACGGCAAGTGTTCGACTGATATTAAAAGTGCAAATATCATCTTTATGCAAATGATATATAGATTTATCTTTCATTTGCATTAGAAAACTGAATTTTTTAAAACATCTTCAATTTCAAAACTAGAAATTTTTTACAAGAAAATCTTCAACTAAAATTTATTAAAATTCCCATTCCTTTTTCCAACTCCATCAAGAATCTTGGCGTGATAATTGATTACAATCTTAGATCTAGGGAAAACACATGAAACCTTCTTAGAAGAGCTGTTATATATTTGTACAAATTATATCCCAATAAATCCTATCCCAATATTTCATAGGAGAAGGTTCTTTGTGAATCCCTAATTTCATCCCATTATCATTTTTACGACTTTTTATATGGCACCTATATTGATTATGACAAGTACAATATTCAGAGAGTTCAGAACTCATGTCTTCGGTTGATTTATGGTATCAAGCGTCGAGGTCAGCTATAACCCTCACAGCCTTTTTCTGCACAAGAAGCTCTTCCGAAATTCTGGAAGCACTAAGGGAAAAAAGAAAAAGAAGAGACTCGAAATAAGATTAATAGATGTTCAATAGCTTGGCTTGATGACATAAGAATTACATTTTTTTCAATAAATATCCTTATTAATACTGGATTTCAGATTATTAATATTACTGCCGTAATGGAGTTTATGGTCCAAAAACACTCGAGACATACCCCTTAGTAGTTAAAATCTACTTGTATATCAAAATATAAATCATTTCGAACTTCGCAACAGGCATAGCAAGACAAGTGAAGAGCATAAAAAAACTTTTTCAAAATTACAAAACGATCATTTTACATTGTTAACCAACACGCATATACTTATTAATATCATCCTTATACAGTGTACTAGGCCATTGAAACGCACTGGGAAAGTCAGTGATAAAAATTGAAAATAACAGTGGACCAAGTATTAATCCTTGAGGAACTCCACTTTAGCTCCCCAGAGCAGGAGGTAGCGCAACGCCCTCTATACTCAAAATCGGAAAATCATAAAACTACTAATTACTTCCTCTAATTAATTGTGAAATTATGAAGATTCTTGGTTCTCTTTCGAGAAAACGTCTTCACAAATTTGGCAAAATGCTTTAATTGGCATGAAAAATCTTTGCCTCATAGCGTAGAGATGAACTCAAAAGTTAATTGCCCTGAAGAGGTGGTCTAAGGGATATGGAATTAATGCAATTCAATTGTGGAACTGAAAATGCTAAAATTTTAATGTGTCCCTTGCGGACGCTGAGAAGGTAATCCTTTATTGTCATTTCCAGTTCTGCTTTTATTTTAAAATTTTCATGGCCTCCCTCTAGCGAGGATTTTAATTTCAACGCGATTATTTACTTTTCATTTTTGACATTGGCTGCCAATTACAAAGAGCAACATAATAGCTCTCCAATAATAATTACCATTGGGGTCCTGAAAGTTCATGATTTTTACAAGTTTTTTTTTTGTTTCGGAAATTTGCTTGTTGCCCTCCAGCAACGGAAAATATTTATCTGTCCACAAATTGACCAATTCGCTGTTTATACACTACTAATGGCGGTTTTACACTTTTGAAAAATATCGATCGTCCCAAACAAACAAATTACTAACTATTTTTCACCGTTCCAATAATAATAATTCTTTTTGAACTTGTTTGAACTCGTACCGACATGTTTTTGGCAATAATGATTATTCACGAATATCGGATACTTCAACGTTATCTGATTCTTTTGAAAATTGTTTACTTTATATTTAAACGTTTTGCTCGATATTTTCTGTATTAAATATACATAAACTTTGTATTATTAGTACCTTGGATAATTATATGCAGTGTTCTGAATTAAACAAACTGAAATTCATATAGATTAATCGTATTCATGTATAAATGATGGTTTAAGGAAACAACCTGTTTAAATGGGAGATTAAATGGGGCAAAACGACTGTACAATCATTAGAAATACATCCATAAATTAGTGCATACAACAATTTCTTTACCTGTCGTTTTATCGTTTTGAATATATTAATACTTTCAGAGTTGAGAAACTTAGCATATGACCTATTAAAAAAATCGATATTACTTGAGTTGTGGTTGGTGTAGGTGGATATTTTATAGCATTTGCTTTTATAAATTTATCAATATTTATAGTGCTGATTAAATTTATAGGTTGCTGGATTGTTTTTTTATTATTGTTAACTTTGTTTTCATATATTGCATCTTGATTGTCATAATTTTGGGTCTACATTCCAACATATTTTTTCAATGTGAATCATAAGCTACCTACATCGGTTCTAATTCTATGGATTTGATTAAGATTCGTTAGTAGTTTCGCTCAAATTTATGTGACAGAAAATAATCAAAATAACAATAAAACAAAGTAATAATTTACTGGAATCACATAATAATTTCATTGATTCGTTTCACATAACCCAAAAAATACACTGTTTCGAGTCTGCGTCATTTTAATTTTCATTCGCTCAATGAAATCTTCGCAATTCGTCAATTGTAAATTCTGAAAATTTTAACTGAACACCTTCTCTATAAAATTGAATTTCGCTAATATTCAATATTAGGAACCAGGGATGTTGCGGATGTCGATTTTTCGACATCCGCGGATACGAATGTTCATATCTGCGGATACAGGTGTCCATTTTATTCGATAACGCTGAATATTTCTTCTACCGTGGAAGAAAAGTTTTCTGAAATCAGAACATCGATCTTTTAAAATTAGTTCCGATTATACAGGCTGTTCCACTCATACCGCACCAGTATCCAACCAAATTTTTTCGAATAGAAACCCCTATATTTTATTAAAAATTTGGATTCCCTGTCAAATTTGGATAGGACTCTACTTATATTAGTGGTCTAAAGTTAATACTTTTTGAGATACTCCGTATTTTTTGAAAAAAAGATCATTTTTTAGGTTTTGCTAATTTCGGTGGTGCTGCCCATATTCGAGGTCGAAAAGAATCAATATTTTCAAGTAAAATGAAGTAGGATATGTATTCAAGAATGAGATTAGTCACAAGTCATTATTTTTCAAAAATGCGGGGCGTCTCGCCGCGCAATTAAATCTAAAACTTTTCAGAGTTCAAGTTGAAATACTTTGTATAAATATGCGTCATCATATCAATTCCTTTGAGTACTTTCATTTTTGTTAACACTTCCCTATATGCGCATGGTTACATTTAGCGTTTTTAGTGTTTTCTAGTGATATGAGTTAGAACCCCGTATTAGGGTACTACGCAGTTAATTTTGATAGTTTTAAAAGATTTCCATGCATTCATGCCTTGTTTTTGTTGTTATTTTGAATTTCAAGGACTGAATTGGTTCTTATATTTACCAAATGTTTTGACAATACAATTGTTTTTATTTATGAGGAATATAAATATAAATTCAGTTTTTTCATTGTAAACATTTTTCACCATTCATATTTCGTGTGTAACATTCTGATGATGCCCTAAGAAGGCGAAACTATTCAAACGAGCCTCGTAGAACGAGTATTGAATAAACGGTTTGACAGTAGGAATAAGCGAGGGCGCGCAGCGGCCGAATAAGCTTTGGCGAGCGAAGCGAGTCAAAGCATAACCGCATTGGATTTTAGGCGACTTGATTCTAGATTCATTTACTGACCGATCTGGCTGAAACTCATAAATAAATTAAAAAAAACTGTTTAATCATTGAAAAATATAAAATACATTTTATTATTGTTATGTTAATTATTTCGTAGTACATATTAATGATTGATTGACGCGTATTTTTATTTTCCCTGCAGATGTAGTGTATCTGCATCCGCATAAATATCCGCATTAACAAATGCCGATGCGGATGCGAATGCAGATATTAAAATCGATGCGGATGTTCCGCAATTGCGGATGCGGATGCGAATGTCTGCAACATCCCTGTTAGGAACCGTTAACCTTCACAACTACCTGGAAGTTGGTGCAAAATTTTATAGAGTGATATTCCTTCACAAATTATGTTATATTTATTTTTTATTTATTGTGGTCTAATGAGTTTAAGAATTGATTTGAGATTTAGTGTTTTATCAGGTCACTACGTAGGGAAAAACTGTCATAGTTCATAGAACATCTGTAAATCTCAAATTCTGTATTATTTATATTTTGTACACGTCCGAATTTTTGGGAAAATTTATTGGCATTCGAATGTATTGGTACGAATTCAGAGACTGTACAATAGCAACAGAAAAAATAGAACGTTCATAAAACGTGAGGTTATGACAAATGTCAAAAATTCATAGCAACAACGCGTGTAAAATTAACTGCGGCATTAATTTTGCAAATTTCGAAATATGTTAAGAAAAAAGTATATTAAATTTTTCGGCAATAAAAAAACACACCACATTCCCTAAAGTTTAGTTCGCAAACGAAATTGTCTTGCGTATTTGTATTCGTGCGACGTTTGACCTATTCCGGGGCCAAAAAAGTATATTTGTGAATGCAAAATAAGTACAGGAAGAACTCCTTAAAATTAGGCAGCCTGAATTGTAAAACCGGACAGAAGAAGTAAAAGGTCCCCCTTTTATTTAATTCACTTTATTTGATTAGGATTATGACATGGTTTGAATACTTACCAGGGCCGAAAAGGCCGACAGGGAAGAAAAATAAAAACATATAATCATTGTCAGAGATAGGTTTGGGTTTTAGTACATTTAATATAGAAATAAAAAAAAGCTCGCGAAGCATTCATTCGGCTTCCTTCGTTTCCACGACGAATTTCCAAATAAATCAAATGTTTGAATGGAGAATCGCTGCTATTTTCCGAGGAAATTCATAACGAAAAAACGCTCAAAGAGAATTTCTTGGGAGATGTTTTTAAGAGATTGTGCGTTGATCAATTCCCGAAGATTTAATACTCTGGCTGGGGTATATAAATAGACATTCATTTTAACGTTGAACGAGTATGGGTTTCTCGCGAACAAAGGTAAAAAAAAATTGAACAGTATCCTGACATATTCAGATGACCCCAATCGAAGGGTGAGTTGTTTGTCAGTGATATAGAAACATTTTGATATGGGTAGAGGTTAAAGTATTATGTGCTACATAATTTTGTTTGAGAAGGTAAACTGTTACTCGTAATATTGATCCGATGTAAGACATATTTTATATTATTACAGAAATTTAACAAATTAATTTGAGGAAGTGATCAGTTGCATCAGTGCAACGGCTCAATGATTATCTGATCGGATGCTGGGTTATTTGTCAAATTTGGAACTTCTGTATATTCCGTGCTCTACGTGCAAGTGATGTACGAGAGGTAATACACGAACTCGTCGCTTACTAAGGCCTCGGAATCATCTGGGATGAGAGTAGAATCTTACACTACATAGGATTGTTATAGAAGTATATTTTCTTAGTTAGAATTTTAGACTACATAGACTACAATGCATACTTCTATACCAATTCTATGTAGTGTAATATTCTACTGTCATCCCACATGATTCCGAGGCTTAATAAGCGAAGAGTTCGTGTGTTACCTCTCGTACATCACTTGCACGTAGAGCACGGAATATATAGAAGCTCCAGATTTGACAAATAACCCACCATCTGATTAGATCATCATTGAGCCGCTCACTGATGAGTTTGAACGAAATATTGTACAATATATGCAACTGACACCTTTGCCATATATGCAGCTGATTACTTCCTCAAATTATTTTGTCAAATTTCTGCAATAATAAATACGTTGAGAGCGTAATTTCCGTCTATATGGCAATTTATCCACATTTAATTTACAAATTTGATACAATATGACATTAACACCGTGCGTGAAGGGAACTTCGCAAAATTGTCTGCTGATTTTGAAGAAGTCATTACCAATAAATACCATCAGAATTTAATAGTTAAAATTGTAGAATACCATATATCTCTGACGGTAGAATCATCAACCATCAAAGAACCATCAAATCAAAGAAATACAGGTTATGTTGGTTATTGTGTCGGCTACCTGGTGGATTGCGAGCAATATTTGGTGACGGGATTATTACATAATGAATTTGTTGTTGAAATTGATCGATAATGTGATTCACTCTCTTTAATTTAGGATTGAATCATGTCGTCCTTTTTGAGTTCAGTTGTTTGCTGTATTCCCTTGCGAACGGTCGCATCTACAAATAAATATTTTCACGTTCAATTCTGTTTTATTTGGAATTATTCTACAATTGTTACTACACAAATATTAACTGATTTATTGACCACAAAAAGTAGAAATGCCATAGCTATTACAGGAATAAAGATAATAAACAATTAAGTCAAAAGATGCATTTCACAGAAGATAAGATGCAATGTTCTTGCAAAATAGTCTAAATTAGATAAATGTACTGACAATAAATGGAACTCGTAACACGACCTGATGAAAAACATTGACAAATATAGTTCAAGTAAGTACTCCATTGCAAACCCAGTGTGCGGCGAGCATCAATGTGAAAATCGTTTCAAGAGATATTCTACCATTTTTCAGTGAAACTTTTGCCAGGTTCGTTGCTTACTCAACCATCGGTAAACATAGACACGAGGCATCTCCCATTGTCCTACATCAAAAAGTGCTGCATGCACGAGGATTAGAAAATAAAGCAAGTATAGTCATATGTCTATCTTAGCGCAGCTGTAAAATTTCTTTTCAGTACGAAAACAGCATGAGATCCATCGTGTTGGGCAGACTTAAACTACTATTTTTCTTTTGATCATAGAATTGGTTTTTGAGTGAGGATGTTGAGTGAATTTTCAATACCAAAAAGTTTAATCTCAGTTTATAGAATGATCAATACCTGTTCATTTAATACATATTTCATATCAAAATTTCTTTTCTCTTTGTTGCTATTAATTAACAAAATTTGTTGTCATAAGCTCATGAAGTTAATATAGCTATAGTAGAAAACCAGTAATTTAAAAGTGTTTAGGTTGGTAGTCATGTTTTACCAAAATACGTTGGCGTTCAATTTCCTAACCTCTTTCTGTCAAAGTTTTGGTGTTGAAGTTCCTCATCCTTGTTTGCATGTGTTTTCTCAATTTATGTGTAGTTTTTAGTTGTTGTTTGTATTTCAGTTATTGTTTATGAGTATTTTAATTTTCGTCTATAGTTTCGCAACAGAACATCGACGATTTTGAGGTTATGGTGGGATACGTTTCTTCTTACTGCTCCAAACCATTCTTTCCTAACTTCGGCATCTTTCGGCACAGTTGGTTGCATAAGCTGTGTTTTTCGAAAAGCTAACTTCACCCCATGAACTCGTGACGTTGCTTCTATTTTAGACGCCTTAAAAAAATTCAAATTTTAATCGGTATTTTTTCAATCTCAGGAGGTTCAGAAATTGCTTTTTTATATAGCATTATTTAAGTTTCGATCAGTACTTTCAATTAACATAAATTTCAAAAATCATGCAAATGCTATTATTTTATTGCGAGTGTTTCTCAAAACGTTGCATTTTCGGTTTAAAAATTGAGTAATAAATATTTCTAGAAACTTCTGAGGACAATCCATCTACGTGCATTCACTATTTACTCAGTTCAAAGACGAGGAAAAATCTTTCCTCGAATAATTATTACAGGATTGCAATTCTTTGAAATATCAACGTTCATTAGGTCTATTTGTGGAATAAGTCTGGAAAATGTCTCAGTGCACATGGCAAAGGGAACGGCAGGCTCAAGTTTTGAAAATGTTTTAAGAAAGACGCTTTTCCGAGACGTCGATAAAATGGGGGCTTGGAAGCGTCCCCGTATGCATGCAAACGATTCGGAAAAATAAATTCTTTCAAACATGGAAACATCTTCAAGTACATACCCAACAGGAAAATATAAAAGTTCTTGTGGTTGTTTAAAAGTATTAGAGTTTTTCATTGGTGGTCCCGTCCCCGTTCGGTAATCACCGTCTGACATGAACTTACATAAATTTAACAGATTTTTTTGTCGAGCATGTCGTCCAATAAATCATGTATCACGCACGAACACTTAAGTTTATTACTTTCTTTTCGAAATATTGACAATACCTAAAATACTGGTTAGAACAAAAGAACTGCACCAGCATGAGCATTTTGTCATATTTAATGAGCATCCATTTCCTTTATTTAAGGTTCTTCCATATCGAATTCTTTCTATATCTTTAACCTTCACCTCGCTCAAGCTTTTTAGGCTACCTATTCAAATACGTCAGATAAACAATTTTTTATCTTGATACCTTTTTTTAGTGGCATAAAATTCTATTACTTGAAACTGGAGTAATATTTCTTATCTGTAAATTGTTTTTAATAATTTTAAAAGGATTTTTGAATAGAAGTTGTATTTTTTTTTTAAATATTACCGTGATATTCGATAAATACAACTTTAAACTTCTTTAGTGACATTTTTGATCCAATTATGAACGATTTTTTTTTGAAATTTAACAATAAGGGTCGATATTACGACCCACTGCCAAATCTTACGGCCAGCTAGCTGGCATCCACCCGTTAGCAACCGTCTGACAGCTGGTTGAAGCTATCAATCTAATAGATGCATTTTTTTTGTAATTTTCGCATCGCTCTTTTGGGAGTTAAGAATAATTTTATTCTGAACCTGAACTTTTTTCCTCTTCTAGTTATAAAGAATCAGCGTTCTGATTATGGTAGAAATACCATGGTTCTGATTGGTACTATAATTTGGATGTCAGCCAAACCACTTTAGCGGGAAGTTTAGTTGCTGCCAAAGTTGGCTAACAGCTAGTCCAGCAGAAGGTCGTAAAATCGAAAACTGACGTTGGCTGACAGCTAGCAGTAAGCAGCGACAGCTAGAAGGGGCAACGACAGCTAGCTGTGGGTGGTAATATCGACCCTAAGCATACTAGAAGAAAGATTGGTCGCATCAAGCCACCTCGATCGCTGCAGCAATCATATAACTATCTCTATGTCTATGTACATATAATTACATGGATTAAAGATAGATAGTTATATGATTGCTGCAGCGATCGAGGTGGACGAATGCGACCAATGACTTCGGTTTTCATAATAAATTCCGATTCCAAAATTAAAAAAAAAGAAGTTATAGTAAACTGACGTAGAATAGGGATTTATTCATCCTTTTTTTATATTAAAAGTCGTATTGCATAATAAGAAAGCCCAGGGTGAATTAACAAAGACGCAGTAAAATAAAAAAGCAAGTTTACCGTGACAAGACTCCTTCAGGGGGGTTGATTCATTAGAGCCAATATACATCGGCGGCGGTGGTCTGCCTGTTCTGGAGGAGCAAGGCTTTTACGACAGCCCACCCCAACCGACTCGCGTTTATTAATCATGAGAATTTATTAGATTTAAAAATGTCGTGCGCTCGGGAGCCTCATTTCGAGTACTTAACTCATCACATAATAACATAAATTCCGGGCACTGCTCCCCCTTTCCCCACGCAGTAACTCCATAATATTGTTATTTTTTACGACATAATTGGTCCGGATGTGCGATATCGGCCGTTATCTTCCCAAGGCAGTCCCGGCGAGGCCTGTGCGCTTTTGCTTTGCTTGTTATGTACTAGGTTACACTGGTCCTAGCCCTTGAGAGAGCAGTTCGAGACTACGTATGATACAGCCACTCAAGTAATATCTCCCAGGACATCGCCCATGTCACGCCCTCTATGGCCTATCTAGCGTAAGATACGGGTTGATCGGTTTAGTTTTGTTTTTGTGATGGATATTAGACCTTTTTTTGGCTTACGACGTCTCATTTCTGGGGATCGAAACTTTCACTGGCACCCATAAAAGGCCGAGCACCGACTAGGGCTCCCCTTGAATTTTAATATGTCAAGTGACGGGGCCTATTCCACTAGATGCGATGTGTTTTTCTGGACTTGCCTCTCTACTATTATGCTAATATTTCCTGTTGCGGTTTGCGGGATTGCTCCTTTACGATTGTTTTGTTTCCTTTCGGAAACTGTTCTGTTTTCCACCACCATCTTGATTGATGAGAATGGAATACGTTACGCCCATTAGGTTTATATTGCGCGTTTGAGTACATATTAAAGAATATGCTTGATTTTCCTATTTTTTCATAAAAAAAATTTAAATTTAGATATTTGTATTGATTATTTTTTGATTTTTTATCATTATTAGGTATAAATTTACATTAGTAGTTAAGGAGGTTATACATTTTTGTATGGGTTGATCAACAATAAGTGATCGTGTGTTATCTCCAAATTCGCACTGCTAATGAGGTTTTGGTCAACTTAACGGCAATGGAAACTCTGGAAATAATATTAAATCCAAGACGAACAATCATTAATTAATGATCACTAATTACTTAATTCACCTATTTTGGTACTAACATGTTCTTATGCACTTCTGTGAGAGACTGCGGTAAGAAAATATTTCTGTTTCAGTTGTGATGTGAACGAGCGTTATCTACGTCAGTCGTATAAACATCATTACAGATTTCTTGGGTATCAACATTACAGTGCTATATGTCAATCTTTTTCCAAAACATGTTTCACAGTCAATTGGAATACCATCTATATAACTGCTCCATAATCAAGTAAGGAATGACGATTGGCCTGTTACAATGATATAAAAAAGTTAAAAGAGTCACAGATATTATTTCAGGACATACTTGTGAGCAGTTCATCTTTGGAAAATGTTCTTATCAATCATGCACTTCCGTTTTAATCGCAAGTAATGCCAACTTGTTTTATTAGATGAGGAAGTTGGCATATGAACATACAAATCCAGTACGGCAATTTCTTCGCTATTCCATAATAATCTGACGTTATTTGAATTTTCTCCTGAATTAAAAGAAAATGCTGTTGATAGTAACAAATTACATTTATATTGGTGCAAAAACAACAATAATAAAAAAATTAAAACTAATTTTTTAAAGACGTTTTTTATTTGCGAACCTCAACAGATTAATTTAACAAATTTTTTGAAGTAATGCAATATTAGGAAAGACAATGGAAAAGGTGAACCCATTCTTCTTTCATTACACTGCCAGTTCAAGCACTCTTAACTCAAAAAATGTTGTGTTGATTGACCCAACGGTTTGCTCTTCCTTGCTTGCCTAACCAGCCATTGATTAAAAATTAACAATTTGAGCTCAAAGTCGAATTTATCGCGCGAATAAAGACGGAGATATTAATTATTTGAATATATAAACATCCTGAGAACAGAAACTCGAAGAAAAAAAAGTGATCCTAGACAACAATTCGTGTAGGTATCAAACAGATTTATGGGAAATATAAATGGTTGTTGATTTGAGGTAGTGACCCGCATTTCGAATCTTATCATAAAATACCTAAAGTTTAATTTCCTGGATTGTGTTTCTTATTTATTTCCATAAAAATCCCTAGAGGGCTTCGACCGAAATACGAGACTATATTCGTTCATTCTACTGCGAGAATATCGTGCTACTTAATATTAACCCACAAAATGAAGCTAGAAAATTCAAAATACGGAGAGAAATACGAATATCAGTTAGCAGTAGGTTGATGCAATTAGGTAGTTGCATCAGATTTCACTTCATCAAAGACCGTGAAAAGCAAGTGATAGGAAGAGAAACGGTATACAACTAAGTCGCCGTATTCATTTAGTTTTTTCTAAAAAATTAATAATATTTCACCGTATATATTCATGTTACAGCTTTTATACATTTAATTGACAATTCAGTGATGTTGCTACAGATAACCAATCAGCTATCTGGCAATTCATGCGATTTTATCGAATGATAGCGAAACATAATGGTTTCTGGTGAATGTTCGTTCTAAAAATGTAGAAATCTGCAAACTATCTCTCTCTAAGATTATTCTAATATGTTTTGCTTCCCATTAACAATGAGGTGATAATGATTTTAAAATGTTAAATACAAGATTTACGTATATCGCATAATTTTTACCCTTTCAAATTACAAAAAGTTAGTAAAGCTACTATAGCTCTTCAAAAACATGTGAGCATGTCCTCCATTCATCTGTCGTGTGAGTTTGTTTAGACGAGTCTATTCCTTGTAGGCACCTATTGTTTTCAATATACTTCACACATCACTGCCTATGTTTTGAGCGAAAAAATAATTCTCCGCAGAATTTTCTTTACTCCTCTTTTTGTTGACAAAAGGTCGCTATCTCCTCCCACTTATATATTCTGAAAATCGAGGAGTAAACACGTGCAAGATCCGGATTTAAAAAAGAAGTTAGTTCGAAAGGACTGGAGGAGATTTCCTCAACTTATCCCATAAATCAGAGAAATTTGCAAAATCCACGTTTCGTCTTTTGGTTCTTTCCGAACGGAGAAAGTTGGCGAGCGCGCGCTCGAGGGCAGAGGCCCGGCATATCACAAATTTGTCAGATGTTGGGAGAACATTAAAACTAAGTAAGTAGAAAAGCTGGAGGAGTTAATCTGGAAACTTTGAGCGACCCGGCAGATAGTAGAGTTGCAACAATTTAATCGCGGCACCCCACCTCTCCAGATATCGCTTTAAATATGAAATGGCTCTGATATAAAACAACATCGGCTCGTCCTCAGGGAGCAAAGTTCATATTGTTCGCTCAAATTGCGGGGAAAAGATTCCGTGCCCTTTCTAACTGATGTGCTAACCCCAATTACCTTATTTACTCCGTCTGATGGTTCGCCCCGCGCAACCTCTTTCTATATTACCTTTTCAAACTTCTCGACCACGGAAAGGTAGCGTAAAAATTCGAGAACTAATCCCGACGCTTAAAATATTCAGCTAGTCCGGACGGCTTTAATATTTCATCAAATTAAATCCCTGCTTGCAGTTCACCACATGCTTAGATGGATGTGTTTCCCGCTATCCGAAAACTCTATTGGTGCCACTAAATAATCTCATTCCATCAACTCCCTCCGGCGAAATAACTTACTTCTAGTGGAGGTCTTAGTAATGATAGAGTGATTTTCATGTTAAATTTTCATTGTGCGAATTTTAAAATTTCTATGGCGTAATAAAATTTTTCGTAACAACTGATTCGTCAACATTTTATACCACTTAGGAGTAACAGATTCACCGTTTAATAAACTAATTTGGCAGATAAAATCGATAGAACACAGCTCTCATGGGTTGTCATAGCAATTCATTAGTCAAATAGGTTTAGTATGGGGTGACTATCTTGGCTTAGGTCCTGTGAATATGTAGTTTCTTGTTTTCTCCTGTTTTGTTGTAAAAAGAGAAACTGTTGAAAGCATATTGCGAATAGAAAAGTTACAAGGTAGTGATAACTGGCCACGATGGCTTTTTGTTATTCAATTGTACAAATAAAAAGGTATTGAGCAAAGACGTTTTTCATTTGGAAACCTACCAATAATGCGATATTAGGAAAAACCATGGAAAACGTGAACCAATTCTTCCTCTAGTACAGTGCCAGTTCAGGTACTCTTCCTAATATTTAAAACACGAATATAATCGCATTTACCAATTATCAACGCATTTTTCAAAGAAGTTTTTCATTTAGAAACCTTAACCGATTAATTTTATACAGTGATGCAATATTAGGAAAAACCATGGAAAACGTGAACCTATTCTTCCTTCAGTACACTGCAAGTTCAGGTACTCTTCCTAATATTTAAAACACGAATATATTCGCAATTTACCAATTGTCAACGCATTTTTCAAAGACGTTTTTCATTTAGAAACCTTAACCGATTAATTTTATCCAATAATGCAATATTAGGAAAGACCATGGAAAACGTGAACCAATTCTTCCTTTAGTACACTACCGGTTCAGGTACTCCTCCTAATATTTAAAACAAGAATATATTCGCAATTTACCAATTAACAACGCATTTTTCGAAGACGTTTTTCATTTAGAAACCTTAACAGATTAATTTTATACAATAATGCAATATTAGGAAAAACCATGGAAAACTTGAACCACTTCTTGCTTTAGTACACTGTCAGTTCAGGCACTCTTTCTAATATTTAAAACACGAATATATTCGCAATTTATCAATTAACAACGCATTTTTCAAAGACGTTTTTCATTTAGAAACCTTAACAGAAATATTTTATACCATAATGCAATATTAGGAAAAACCATGGAAAACGTGAACCAATTCTTCCTTTAGTACACTGCCCGTTCAGGTACTCCTCCTAATATTTAAAACACGAATATATTCGCAATTTACCAATTAACAACGCATTTTTCATTTAGAAACCTTAACACATTAATCTTATACAATAATGCAATATTAGGGAAAACCATGGAAAACGTGAACCAATTCTTCCTTTAGTACACTGCAAGTTCAAGTACTCTTTCTAATATTTAAAACGTGAATATATTTGCAATTTACCAATTATCAACGCATTTTTCAAAGACGTTTTTCATTTAGAAACCTTAACAGAATAATTTTATACAATAATGCAATATTAGGAAAAACCATGGAAAACGTGAACCAATTCTTCCTTTAGTACACTGCCAGTTCAGGTACTCTTCCTAATATTTAAAACACGAATATATTCGCAATTTACCAATTAACACCAATGCTAAACAAACAATACGCCAAGTTTTGATCAACTAGAAAAATCCATTACTCTAGGTATCTCCCAAACTAACCGAAATAGTTGGATGCGCTTTCCAGTATTAATTTTTTTTCGAAAATCAATCTTGAAACAGTTGAATTAATTTTCCTCTCACCACTCTAGAATTGAAAACAACTACAACAACAATTTCTCTATAAGTGTTGTTTTAAAACAACAACAAATATACTAGGTGTTTCATGAAAACAAAATCATGTTGATCCATAAAATAGTTTATATTAACTATTCAAACATGAATGCAATCAGAGATTCACCAACAAATTTACAGTTGAGTTCTCGTCGGTTGACTTACAACTAGTTCCATATCTCATTAGATCTCCACCACTTGTACCTACTTAAGAAACTATCCGAAAATGAGAAACGCAATCGAGGATTATCCCGACTTGGAGGAATTTCTAAAGACGCAGCCGAGCAATAAAGGCGTTAGATTTTTGTTTGTTTTGGCAATTAGTTCCAATTTGGAACTTTACAAAGTTTGATTTGAATTGAGGCAAGTTATGCGCACGTGCCATTTCTCGTGTTGCACAAATAAAACGGTTTCGGGAAGAGGGGTTTGGTTGGGGGTGGGCGTGTAGCAGAAACGATTGCGCCGTAATAAAGTGTACTGGCGATAAATAATAACATAGAACTTCCTTAGGCGATTGCTTGATATTAGTCACCGACTATTTTGCATACGTAAATATTTTTAAATTTCAGAAAGCGCTAATGGAAACTCACGCGGCATATCCGAGAGATATGCATATTCCCGTTTGTTTTCTTTGCTTTTAGCGCTTCCGTCCCGGATTATCCTTAACTCCGTAAGTTAAATGTACACAATCAGTTTCAGGCTTTTTCTGGATCATTGCTATATTTCTCCGGAATTACCCTTGTGCTTATTCTTCCTTCTTTTATAATGTGCGATAGTTGATATAGAAAAAAAGTAATTTACTTTTGTTTCTCCTTTCATTATTTTTGTTTTGTTCTGTAATCATTTCAACTTAATCTCAGATTCTGAAATCTCGGAAAGATTACAGTTTGTTCACGACTTATTTTTTATATAGCGAAGAAATTTTATATTATTCAGCAGTTTTTCACTCAACCAATAATTTTGTTTATTATTTACTTGGATATCATATCAATGGCAACTTTTTCATTCTCGTTCGACGGAAGATTGTACTTTGACACTTTTGAAAAGCTTAAACAATCAGCTAGTCGAAATTTTAATCTGGCAAACTTGAGTTTAAATTCGAAGTCATGACAGCTTGCTATCATAAGATTTGTTTTTGCGATTATAAAATATCTGGAAAGCTATTGGTTT
This sequence comes from Phaenonotum sp. SLE1380, assembly GCA_033557805.1. Lineage (NCBI taxonomy): Eukaryota > Metazoa > Arthropoda > Insecta > Coleoptera > Hydrophilidae > Phaenonotum > Phaenonotum sp. SLE1380. Next base: position 19,795 of record JAUIMX010000005.1, read on the forward strand.
ATGAATTAACGAGAGTTATGTGCTTCTTATATTAAATAAACTGAACTTATAGTACTAAAGATGGAATAACAACGCATCTGTGTTAAATAATACAAATAATTCGAACTGTGTCCGTTCAACGAATATTTTATCATGAAACATTCATAATTTCTATTTAGTGAATTTATTGTGGAAATGTCATAAATTGCTTCTCAGTTAACTCATTATTTCTTGAAAAATTTAAATGGTCAACCGCATAAACGCATTTTATATGTTACCCTCAACAATTGAAAAAGTAATGTTGAATTTGTTCTTTGATGCTTTATATTCTAATATTTCGTTATTATATTGTATTCAATAAAGTATTGACTATTAAATTGGATCAGTAAATGTGAAATCGATCTTAAATTGTCAAAAAAGTACATAGCATGACTGTTTTCCATAACAACTGATAGTCTTTACTGTATTAGTTGATACTTTTCACCACTCAGAGGCGACAGATTCACAGTTGAATAAACTCTTTTGGCTAATAAATTCGATAGAAAAATTTCCATAGTTGTCATGAGTTGTCAAAGGAATTTATTCGCTAAATGTGTTTATTATGGAGTGAACATCTTAGTCCAAGTCTCGTGAACATATGGTTCCATGTTTTCTACCGTTTGGTTCTGAAAAGAGAAACTATGGAAAGCAAAGTGTAAATAGAAAGTTTGCAAGATAACGGGCTACGATGGCAGTTTGTAATGAAAACTTTGCTCGAATACGGAGGGGCACCTGAAGTATGCGGAGGAATTTTTTCAAACCTAGAGTCTCCAGTTGGAGGGGCCTCACCAACAAAAGTTGGTTCAATTTTGATTACAAGCATTGTCGAAATCAAATGCATGTTTGGAGGACTCTTTTAAACTTAACAGTTCATATATTCAATATATTTAACAATTTTTTTGAGGTAATGCAATATTAGGAAATACATTGGAAAATATGAATAATTCTTTTATTACACAATGTCAGCTTAGACACTCTTGCCAGAAAATCGAATATTTAAAACACGAATATATTTGCAATTTACCAAATAACAACGCATTTTTTAAAGACGTTTTTCATTTGGAAACCTCAACAGATTAATTTTACAGAATAATGTAATATTAGGAAAGACGATGGAAAACGTGAACTCATTCTTCCTTTAGTACACTGCCAGTTCCGGTACTATTCCTAATATTTAAACCACGAATATATTTGCAATTTACCAATGTAAAATAAACAATACGTCATGTTTTGATTAGGGCCCCCGATTATACAATAGTGCAATATTGGGAAAGACGATGGAAAACGTGAACCAATTCTTCATTTATTACACTGTGAGTTCTGGTAATCTTTGTAATATTTGAAACACGAATATACTCGTAATTTACCAATGTCAAACAAACAGTACGCCAAGTTTTGATCAACTAGAGAAATCCATTACTCATGGTGATTGTCAGCTAACTATGATAGCTTCGTCGTATAAATTTTTTTTCTAAACAACATTGTATGGCCAATTATAAAAAAAACCAATTATATATTTCGTTATTATTATGTATTTATTAACAAATTGACTATTAAATTGGACGAGTAAAAATGAAATTGAGTTCGCCTTTTTTAATACGCAGAAATTGAATCTTAAATTGCCAAAAAAGTACATATCATGCTTATTATCAGGGTTTTACATACAATCGCAATTTAAAGATATTATTCTATATCTGAGCGTAAGAATTCAATGTTTCACAAAACACAGAAAAACGAAACATATTACAATAGAATAAAATCAGATTAGAGCATGGCAAATGAGCATAGAAGGCAAAAATTCTAGAGAAAGCTATGACAATTTTTGAGTCCGCGACGCGACAGTGTATTTATCTACAAATAGTTTAATTAATTAGCGTATTGAAGTGTCCATTCATCGACTATATTGCCATTTCTTTTCAATTGATTTCAAAGCTAGAACGAAATGGTTATGTAAAAATATAGGTTGCCAACTAAGTAATTATTTTTTACAAAATGATCAAAATTCATATTTCAAAACTTCATTTGACCCGACTGCTACATATTTATAAAGATGTATTCATCTTTTATCTATCATTAGTTTGAATTATTATTGAAAATTGTGTTTTTATAAAATCAATTCGTCAGCATTCATAATATCAATTCAAATCCACTAAATTTTTCAAATGTACATAAGTAGGTATAAAAAACAAATGTATTTACCTTCTTCATCACTTCCTATCATCGAGTAACGATCGAAGCCGCTCAGATTCCTGTGTGTACCCAAGCCGAAATCGTCTTTAGTCCACTGCAGAATTCCACTTTTGTCGATGACCCTACAAGGCAATGTTACCCTAGAACCTACAACAGCCGTCTGATCTTGAGGTTCCATCGCAAACTTTTGTTCTCTATATGCAGTAACTGCAGCAAATAATCCTCCTATTCGGAGTAAGAGCAGGAGGAATTTGTGTGTGGATGCCATTTTGATTGTCTTGTTTTAACTGAAACAAAGAAAATTTCATTTAGTTTGCGCTCGCTAAAAGTTTCCTGTTTTTATGTTCGAATTTCCGTGTTCACATTTTTTAATAAAATTCTCAAATCTCAATATACATATTCTCATACTCAGTGTCAAATTATATTTCAAAGAAAATTCCCTATTCCTCAAAAAAAAACTTCCCCTTGAACAATAGAAATACATATTAATTCAAGTAACCCCTATCTTCCCAATAAAAATTTTGGAGTTACGACCGAAATAACTCAAAATAAGTACCAAAGTTTTAAATGATCGGCAACAAAACATGATAAATATAAAGTAATTGAGGTTTCTTGTTTAGTTTGCTTTGGTTTCAATTATAAGCTAATTCTTGTTATCCAAAGTTGAAACATAATGCAATTATTCGAACCTAATTTAAAACTGACCCGATTCAAACCTAACAAAGCCACACCAAACCAAAGCAAATGAAATCAAACAAACGACAAACTGAGACCGTATTAAATCAACCTCAACCTAACTACCACACACCATACCAAACCAAACAAATCTAAAACAAATTTGAGTTAATCAAATTACATCAAATTAAATCAAATAAAATGAATATACAGAGAAGACACAAAATAAAGGTAAAAACGCATGGAAAAAGTGAAGCAAAAAAAGTGGAAAAAGTACAAGTAAGTTGCGTGTCACGGAAAAACGTGGAAATCCAACTTGACCTAGATACTAATGTAATTGGATCTGTTTATGATTTTAACTGCGGAATTATGAAATCAGTACAGATATTTATGAAAGTTGAGGACGTCATGACGCTGTCATCTCCATAATTTTTCTTTTGAATATACGTTAATTTTGCTACAAGTTATCTCAAGTTCATCAAAAGACTTCCGATGCAATACGCGGTACGAAAACTTATACAGATATCTTTACAATTAGTGTGACCTGATTATTATTAAGGTTTGTCTGCAAATATACTATTATTGTAAAATGAACAATAGATATCAAACTCATTACATTATAATGGAAGTAATTTAGAAAATAAATGACGGATGTGTAAAAAGGTATAATTGTATCCTTGAAATAATACCGTATATCCTTTACGATACCCACTTTGAGTAATTTATAATTTTGTAAGGTATTTTAAGCATTTCAACATTTAATATAGCCTACATACGCTGAATTTTGTATTTGTTCCCGTATCCATTTATTCATGTTTTGCGCACAGAATATTTGCAACAAACGGCGCTGGCCTAATGTTAAATTGAAAGTTTAATTTTTTGACATTTAATTTATTGTATGAGGTTGTTACTTGTTGAGCAGCAATGGAATTAGCAACAGTCACGTGGAACAATCGAGAATAGGAATAGCATCCTACAATTATAAATACATACTTTGGATTTCAAACACGTGGAAATTATGCAAACTTTCTTGCTAATGAATGAAACTAGACATATTTGGAATAACCCGTGTAAAAATAGCATTTGACGATTAGAATTGCAATGCTGGCTAGTTGAAAGAATATAATTCACAAAAAAACCCCACAAACACAAATATGTACCCAAGTATAAAATATTGTAATTAGGTTCTGTTACACTCTGCAGGTATTTTAATAATGCAGCTGCATTTGCCGTCTGCAGAAAATTAGACCGAGAAAAACGGTTGCCAAGTTAATAGTCCCACATGAGCGAGAACTATTCACAAGAAAAACAGGACTAATCCAGTTAATTCGAATTACATTTGCATATATGGTGAAATCTAGTGTTATGCAAGTGGCTGTTATAAGTGAATGCGTCTAATATTCCGCTCCTTTTGTTGTTTTCTCAAAATGTTTGTTTATACTTCCTGAGCTTTTAACCAGATGATCAGGCGCGAGCAGGTGCAAATTAGATGATACGGCCGTTTGTCTGAAAGCTCTTTAACCAACATCTCTCCAATTAAACGTTAATTTGCTCAATTTACTCCTACGGAGGTATATGACCTGTGGATAGAAAAAAGTTCCAGCTCATCACACATTCTGAATTAACGGGATCAAAAAATATTAGTTTAATCAAGGGAATAAAGGTTCTGCCATTAATTCCCATCAAATATTCATAAAGTTCTTGCAATTAGTATTACTGTATGCAATGAGAGTGCCTTTATTACATGCTCTTTGTGCATGAGATGTGGGCATAACGTTGTGTTTTGCGAGCTCTAGCACCTGACGGATACGTGAAAAAGAAGTGATGTAACAAGTGTTAAATAATAGATTTGCCAGAAAAAAATGAAGCTCAACTGACGTGAATTTAATTAAGCTAAGTAGTTGGGTCCATTAATTTTCATCGTCCCCAGTGAAGTTTTAAGTTAAAAGGTGCTAAATTTATTAGGATTAGGTTGAAAAAACCTTGACCTGTGCCCAACAAAAGCTCTTTATCGTAAAATTTAAGCCGCAGTTGGGAGCTACACTAGTTCCTTTGTAAACACTGTGGATCTACTTTATTCCACTTATTATATCTACATGAAAGTCGTTTTAATAGGGCCGAAAGCACTCGCATTGTTCTGTTAAATTTAGGGTCTGACTTTGTCTAACCTTGCGATTAAAAGTGAGTCCTGAATATATTTATTAGTCTAGTCTTCACGAAAATTTGTAACTCAACACGGCCCACTCTCATAATCCTTTGTCAACAAGGAAGTGAGTAACCATATAATCAAGTCTTATTTCAAGAATTTTTCGTTTGGAAGGCCTAAACGGGATCTTAGCCCAGGTCATGGCAAGTCTAGGAAATTTAAATCAACATTTTTGGTTTTGTTGAGTTTTCTATCAACGGAATGTACAGCTCTTTGTTATTGGATGGTTTCAAACCTATTATGTCCATTGGTAGTGATATTTTTATTTCAGTTGAATGCATCATGAGTTGATTGATATGATGTTGGAGTAAATTAAAACTCACTTTATCATTTTTTTTGTATTGGCTTGACATTTGTTTTCTTATGCTATTTTGCTTGAACGAAATTAGCCATAGCTTTTGAAATCTAGAATAGTAACTATATTTTGAACATTAGAAATGCTAATCAAGGTTTAATATAAATATGAATGAAAATAGTGAAAAGTTGTCATAAACCTCGTCTGAAAAAGTTGATCGCAAAAATTAGGAAGATGATTGAAATTTTGTAATAGCTACTTGAATTGTTCACTGACTTGCTGCTGAACTGTCAGTATAGTTTTTGAAATGTACAGCAGATGGCGCTGGTGACGCAAACTAGGGGGTGACGCGCGAAAATTGAATATCCCTGGGATCTAGTAAATGAGGGGTGTAGGAGAAGCCAAGGTTCCAGCTTGGTAATCCTGCACCCTCATCTATAAGATGGCGTCATAAAGGGGTTTGAAACTGATTTTCGTTTGTTTGTTGATGCATTTTTGTTTATGTTTGGCATTATACTCATCGATACATATGTACATAAAATGACCTAAAAACTAACCAACTGATTAATTGAACAACGAAACAATTTATATGAAACACAGTACACAAATATTCTACCAGGTATTTAAATCATATCTTATTCAATTTAATAGACAAGTAGAAGAAAGTAGAGGATAAAAATATAAAATCTGTGATTATGAACCATTCTACTTTGCCAAAACTTTGTAAATAAAACAACTTCGCTATTTGTATTAAAGTGGATTCCGGATAGCAGAGGGCGCTGTTATCGGCGTTTTATTCTTACCATTGCCAATATTTGTCTGGTTTGTCTGTACGTTTAACTATCTATAATATACGATTACCTCGGCCATTTCATCTGGTTTCAATATAAGTGAATTCGTACACAATATAGACATTCCTTTTAGCTTCCTAGATATTCTCATTGAAGATTCTCAGAATTCTGTTGCACTGTGTGCTATAGATACGTAAATTTACAAAAGTTAAATTTGCATTGGAGTCAAGTTGGTATAACTTCAGTCTTTCGTAGTTGAGAAAATTGCGAGTTTGAGTAGTTCGCGTGTGCATTCGCATTCGTTCCTATTAAACACAGCACATCGTTTTCGCTGAAAGCGGAATGTGTGATTTATTTGTTATGCTACTAATTAGATTTTCAAAGTGCTTCTGTATATTTCTTTTGATTTTGAGAAATGAAACTTCTTCTCCATATAAATACTTGTGGAAGTAGTTTTTGAATAAATGCATTTTGTCGATTAAATCAGAGAAAAATAATTAGAAAGTTTGTATTTAAAGTCATTTGTAGCAGGCTAATTTTGTAAAGAACGCAACCATGAATGTATGGTTGGTAATATAATGTACGCTTTTATGGATATCTAGTGATTTTATTGATTTTTGGAATGAAGTTAGGCTAGATTGGCAATATCGATAGAGCGAAGGTCAGATTAAGGTTAAAAAGAAGGAGGAAATGTTTTTTGCGTGGTAATATGGAGTCGTACATTGTTGAAGAAATTCGGCGTTGTTCATGCCATCCTGGATAATAATAATAATAATATATATTTCCCATTTAAGCCACATTTCAAAAAACATATGGATATGAGACGTCACAGTTACACAAAGAATGTATATGTATATAAACATAGAAGAAAAAAAATTCACATTTATAACGTGTTACAAATTTCATGAAATTCATCAAGAGAGTATATACAAGCATCAGCAAAGAAGCTCTTTAATTCCCTTGAAAATTTTTTTTATCCCTGTAAGCCTTCAAATACGCCGGCAAGGCGTTATAAATGTGGCTTGATGCTTATATTGCACTTCGTTTTTGTATGTTCGTGCGACACGTCCCCAAGTAGAGATTCATAGCCTGCCTTGTATTATGTTCAT
>JAUIMX010000600.1:0-11460 GCA_033557805.1 Phaenonotum sp. SLE1380
TATTTAGTGCTGTTTATTTCAATGAGATAACTTGAATAATTTGGTATTTTTATAACAATCAGCATTGTTGATGTATAGTTTTTTCAAGTAAACGCTTTGGAAAATTTTTTTAGCTCATATAGTGAAGGATTGACTACTGCAAGAGCCGGTGAGCAACTAAAACCCGGTCTGCAAAATATTTTGCTTATTAGGTCCTAGTGATTTGGGGATTAATTGTCTGCTCGGAAGAGAATTCTGAAAGGGAAAAGCGGAATCTGAATTCAATTGCCATCTACATCGAAAATTAAAAAGTTTTAGCTGAATATCTTTCGTGCATGATTGCGCAAGTATTCGTTCAATTTTATATAAAGGTCTGTGCGTACAGTTTTAAATTATGAATTTCAAGTTTAACTGGAATTCCACCTCATTTCAATGTGACTGGGGGTGTAGCCAACAAATTCTGGTTGGAAGTTTAATATGAGGTAGGTGCGTGCCGTGCTGGCATTCTTGCGGTCACCAATTCTATAGACCTATAAACTAATAGAATGTAGTAAGTATGCTTAGAATTTGAAACGAACGCAGAAATATTACTTCGCACGCAATATTTTCTGTACAGTATTTAATTTATGAGCTTTCGGCCATTCATTCCAAACGTAAATACACTGGCTCGCTTACAGATTCCTATTTGAACATTCTAGTCTCGAGGTAGCTGCCCTTCTCAAAAAAAAAACTATTTGGTAATCATATATTTTTGGTATTCTCCTGAGGGCTTACAATGTGTCTTTGGTATAGGTATGATTTTGTAATGATGAAGGTAGTAAGATTATTATAACTACTGACACTCGCTGGGAGTATACATACAAAATTTTGACTGATTAGTATCATCTGTTTCCTGGATATCAATGAAAAAAAACTTCCAGAATAGCTGATGCAACAATATTAAGATAACCGAGTATCGCGCCGCGATGAAATTTTTTTACGGATCCTCTATTATCCACGGCTTAAAAATGGTCGAGTGAAAACAAACTCGATGGAGGAAGCATTGAAAATAATCTACTTGTTGGCTAACCAATTACCCGGTAGTGCTGCATCGATGAAAACATGAAAATTGTTAAGAAACTTGAATATGCCGGTATAGAATTCAAAATGGGTGTCGCAAATGGTCTCCGCGTTTCAAAATGAGTCGAGACGAGTGCTGTTTTTGGAGATCTGTGGTGAAGCCAAAAAAGAGTAAGCAGGAGTCCATGCAACATCATACAAAGAAACAAAGTTGGTAAAGAAGTTGCCTCCATCGACAAGAGAACCCACAGTTACATTATTTTGGGATTAAAAACAAACATGGGTAATTGGGCTGTTATATTCATAAACGGCCACATCATCTAAATTCCACCGGTTCGCGCTTGAGCAAAACTAACATTGATTTTCTTGAGCAACACGGGATTTTGACAATGAAGGAGTACTTTTTGAAAAATCCATTCTTCCATTTTTAAGACAGTATGAATTCGCTATTGTCAAGTTTTCAATAGGGTTTACTTCAAACAAACTGGCTCTAAATAAATCAAAAAACCATGGGCAGATTATCTACATCTTATAGGAGGACCTTTCTCTAGCAAAAACTCACGCCTTTATTTAGCATACATTTGGTCTATCTACTGACCATCATCGTCTCAGTATTCTGTTCGTAGAGTAGTCCAAACTATTCAACCTCGAGACATACCATGTCTTATTCCAGAAAACTTCCATATGGAATAAAATAAAACACCTTATCCAGTAAACGTATACAGCGTCCCCCATCCCAATACTCGTACTCCAACACCTTCAAGCCCTTAGTCGGAATATTTCGAATCCTACTTTTTTTTGTAGATGCTAGAGTTGCCCCAAAACCTATCAATGCAGAAACACCAGATACTTCTATAAGAAAAATTGCGGCTAAAAGATGAATATCAAAATGTGGCAACTTTCAGTTAATATTTCATATGAATAACCTTCAAAGCTTCATCATCGCCTTTAACTTCAGCATGAGTTGTACGCATTATTTCGTCAAATTTCAATTCACTTTTCCAAGTGGATGGTTTTGATGGGAGTCATTCTTTAACACCATTCTTTGCAAAATACCTCCTCGTTCATGATCAAAATGGCAACAACTTGAAAAAAGTGCTTTGCAGAGGTTGAAAACTTGGATTTTGCTCTAAGATAAATCTTATACCGTCACTTGACACATCTAATGATGCACTAAGTTACTGTACTATTATTTTTTTGGCATTTATGAAATCACCAATTATAAGTAAAAAAAACTGTTTAGGCGGTAGCCCAGTGTTTGAGTTCCTGGCTACTGCGCTGTGGATTGCTGATTAAATCTTTGCATAGACAGTTCTTTTTCAATAAAAATTTTTTTCTATGTTTAAGACGAACTATGGATTTAGCAGAGTCGCCCAATAGGCCTCACTATGCGAAAAATTTTGAATTGATTCACTATATCGTAATTGTAGTAAAATGCGTTCCATTTTCACTTTTTCATTATTTTCGTAAGCTGGCAAGGATGAAACGGAAGCAGATTTCTAGGGAATACTGGTTACTAATCAATCACCGAGAATTTCAATAAAAAGGTTTTAATAGCCTCGTCATTGAAGCTACCAGCAACACTTGATAGGCTTAGCGGATACACAAGATACAGGGCGAACTAATTTAGGAAGCTTTGTTGCACGGTGTCGTCCGTCATGCGGGCCCTACCGATATCGCGCAATGGCCCCGTAAGTGCCCGGGCCCTCGGGTATTATACATTATATCTCTATGGCCATCACACGCCTATGCCGTCTCTTTCCTCCGTCGCTGGCAACTCCCACTTTGCAGTATATCGCCGTAACGACTTTAACACGTGGTCCAATATCCGGAAAATTGGGGAAATCATCTTTTATATAAATTAGTGCCAAACGTAAATGGAAAATTTCCGAGGCTAACACTACTATTAACAGCTCACCTACCCCTAAGCACGGGATGTCTTGAGGAAAGCCTTTGGTCCTTCCATTTTTCAATTAACGCACCTGCTCTTAACTAGGTTTGGGAGGAACTTTTCCAAAATTTTATAACATTAGCCAGAAAATATATGAAACATTCAAGGAGATATCAATTTTTTTAAGTGTCTACCAAGTTGGTGATCATTGAGAATATTACTTCTTTGAATGGACTGTATTTTATTGTATCCAAGTTCTATTATTTCACCTTCATGGCAGAACATCAACTTATTAATTTTTTCTTGTTTTAATTTATTTTTAGTTGTCTTGATCACAGTCTCGATTTGTACCGAACATTTTCCTACACCTTGAACTTCTTTGGAGTTCAATAATAATGGGCATATATGACTATCGAACCTTTGAATTCTCTTATCATTCCGCACCATGATAAATAAGAAAACTGTTGTAACTTCCAAAATGGCAATTATGAGGTTTTGATTTATTCTTGTGTATTTTTAACAGTTCTTTTTAGTAGAACACTGTATCAACTTTCATTTGTTATTATTGAAGGGTCAAATGATAAGAAATGCAAGTTAAAACAGTGTTCTACTGAAGAGAACTGCTCAAAATAGACAAGAATTAATCAAAACCTCATAATTGCCATTTTGGAAGTTACAACAGTTTTCTTCTCATGGTGCGATTTGGTAAGTTCAAAGATACCATAGTACCATCCTTGCCTGGATATAGTCGGGGGATGCCACCCATTTTTCACAAAGTTGGAGGAAAATGTTCTTCTTTCAATACTTTGTAGTGTTTTGTGAATTTTTGTCACAATGTAAGTTCTGCCGCCTTTTCCGTCAAGCCTGTTTTGGTTTGGATACCTCTTACGTTCAGTTTGTGATGGGTTAGGATGCGTTTTGCGCCCTATTTCCGTTAGTTTGGATGCCTCTTGCGTCCTGTTGTATTGAGATCTCGTGTCTTCAAACAAATGAACTCTGAAACAAGTACAGTGAAACCTCTCTTGAGCGGACAGCAAAATCCCACCTCCAACCGACCGCTCAAGAGGGGTGTCCTTTTAAGAGAAGTCTAGTGCAAAAATATACTTTTCATGAATTTCAGCTAGATCTAAATGGATTGACCATAGATAGGAAAATTAATTACTAATATAATAAGAAATTACAATTAATTTACAAAAAAAGTTGCTGCGATTGGAATAAATTATCTTTTTTTTATAATTTATTTCCACATTTGAAATGTCTGAAAATTATAACTAAATTCTGCATATTCTTTAAAATTTCTAATCAACTCGAGGACAATTTTTTGAGTTGTAATTAAAAGAGTTTTATTTCCTCAACAAAACTCTCTTCTCATAGTTTTGTTTCTGTTTTTCATCATCACATTCAATTTGTACCTTCAAATGATCACCTTACGTAAGGACATTATTATCAGCATCAACATAGTCTTGTATACTCAAAGTACTGCTAATTTGTTTCAGCTAAGGAAATTTCCATTGGACGTTTTGAAATCAATGAAGTAACCAACTGGCACATCGGGAAATGGTAGTTGGCTTAGTGTTAATGGACGAAATGCTCATGCACAACGAAAAATCAACTCGCTAATTTTTCTATTTTATTGATTAATTTATTTCTTCCGCATAACATGACGAACACCCAGTTGATATATGATGCATTTGTTGACATAACACGCCGAAATTGCACGTAAATAAGCAATTAATGTCCGTACAGGAGGGGTAGTGCCTGTCCGCGTCCGTTCATGGGAGGGTTCACTTAAGAGGGATTTTTATAGTACAGGTTCAAATGGGCGACCAACCAAACGGTTCAAAATTGTCCGTTCGAAGGGGGTGTCCTCTCTAGAGAGGTGTCCGTTAAGAGAGGTTTCACTGTATTCACTATGTGCTTCTTGAACCATCCGGCTCGAAGGACCAAAACGTTGGTCGTTAAGAGCCCTGATCACCTAACCGAGGTATAGGCATTTACATTTTGAAGTTTTTCTCTTCTTTAAGCAACATTTATGAATAAATTTCCACAAATAATATGTCATTTTAAAGATAATTTGAATATCTATAAAAATACATAGGCAAATGGATAAAGAATAATAATAATAATAAATTTGGGCAGTAGAAACAAAAAAAAACTACTTGGAAAAACAGACTTTCTGTAGACCTTTAAAGACTTGCATAAATAACAGATATTATAGATGTTCAAATTATCTTTAAAATGATATATTATCTGTAGAAATTGGTTCATAAAAGTTGCTTTAAAAGGGAACAACTTCAACATGTAAACACCCATACCTCAATTAGGTGATCAGGGCTCTAAAGAACAATAATTCTTAAATGGACTGTATTTTTATTGTATAGAAATCCACAAAATTTTTTTATTTTACTCATATGACAGAACAACAACTTATTATTATTTTCTTGTTTTATTTTTTTAAGTTGTCTTGATCATAATCTTGATCACAATCTTGATCTTGTATCGAAAACAAGTGAAATATCATTGATAATCGAACATGGCGAAATAGTTCACCAGAATTAATTGATTTAAATTTCAGAATTGGGGCAAATTATAGGATACCCATGGAAACAGTTATTCGGGCGAGAACCGGTGAAATTTATGTGATATGGTCGTTTATACAATTAAAAGACTAGTTCTACTCAACACAGTTTTTGACGGGGAATCATTTCTTTGGCTAATATTTAATTTTATCCCCATTTTAATAACTTTATCCAAACGAAGTTCAGGTTCAATACAGGTAGAAATTTCATTTGACGAATTTTTGTTTGCTAAATGAATAATTCGTTCGTTTGTTGACAGTTTAAAAAGAGAAAAATAGTTGTATGCAGATGATTAAAAATTAGGTCGCTTGGCTTTTTTCTACCATTTTATTACGGAAAATTTCACATATTTTTCTGCAGGTGGCAGGTTAAAGTATATGTGGAGCACCTCCAATTCGAACCCTCCTGGAATGAAATAAATATTTCAAGTACAAAGTAGTGCTCTTCGCGTGGACTTATATAAATATTTACATGGAACATGTGTGTTTATTTGCTTGCACAAAGATAGGTTACGTCGAAAATCGTTCGGAACAAAGTTCATTTCAGGTTGGGAGCGTGAAGGAAATGAGCTGTTGACTTATAAGAAAAGTTTTCAGTAACTTCAGACCCCCGCCAACCAACTGAAAGGGAGAATACCGTTGACCTGCTCGCACCAATAACAAAAACTTCTCATAAACATTATTTATTCGGGGTCATATAAGTATGAAAAGAAACTTTTCCGGCAACCCTGGATATTTTCTTAAAGAGGGAAAGTAAAAGGCTAGACGATTTTTATCTCATTCTTTCGAGGCAATATCTGGGTCAAAGTTACTGAACTCGTTACCCGGATAATAGGGGCGCCAAGAGGCGGTTATTGACTATGAACACCCGCAGACTAATATTATCTGCTTTACATTATTTATCAATTTATTGCCTCTTATATTTCTCTCATAATGCCTGTGTCTATTGGCTATCGATTTTTTACGATGTAACGTGTATATACCACTTTTTATAGTTTGGGCATTGTAAAATTTTATGCCTATGTATGACACGATCTCCAGAGGTAATAAAATATAGTTATATTACACTTTCGCCAAAAATAAACTAATAAAATCGCCGGATGGACGTATTCATTGCATTCGGCCATAAAATTCATATATGTTGTCGTCTTGCCGAATTGATGTGCTCTTTTTCATTCAATATTGATTTATAACTTTCACATTACGCACTAGCTATGCTAGTAATCACCCAATTAAAGATACCATAAAAATTTATAATTTATTTGAGAAGCCCTACAGTAAGTAATTTTTCAGTGACAGGCTAATTGGATGCTTGTCATAATTTCTCACCTCAATTTCAACAAAACTTACATATAATATTAAACTTATAAGGTGAATAATTTGCCACATTCCCAGAAAACACTGAATGTACTAAGTACGTACTTTTTAGGTCTTCAAGTTCAGATACATATAAAGTAGGTACTAGTTACGTACCTCAAAAGCACAAACTTGAGGAACATACATAGAATGTACTCTGTAAGTATCTCAGGTACGTGAATTTAAGGTATGTACATACCTTGTATATACTTTCGAGTATGTACTATGTACGTATTTTTAGGTTTCCTATGTGAATGTAATATGGACATAACTATAACTACTTTTGATATAAATAAGTAAACGATTTGTTGTATTGCAAAATATAATGAAACAATTTATCAATTGACTGCATGTTCTAAAAAGAATTGAATAATTCCGTACTCGTTTATGATATTTTATTTATCTGGTGTAACGTTTCGGCTAATGCTATTATCAAACACTTCGTCAAAATGGAACAAAATTCACATAAATTAAAACCCATCAACAATACGTGTGTCGTGTATCCTTGAATTGAATCGTTGTTATCTTATAAGTACATGCACCAAAAATCTTTTGTCTATGATGTTTCTTTCTGTATAATTTTAATTTTTTTGTTGGCGTATGTACCTAAGGTAATTTTTGGAAAAAAAAATTCAATAGAACCGGATGTGGTGCAGTATGCCAGTTATTTTTATATCAATGGGAAGCTATTTCTATAAGGAATCCATATTTTTTTCTCTAATGTAAATTTCTCTACACGAAAAACAAGTTAGTGGCACTTCCGGTCAAACCAGAAGTACCACCAGATCTGAAAATATTTTAGTTAATTTGCCCCTTGAAGCAACATAAGACGTATACGTTGAATTTTGGAGAATTATCACCATTCCCTATATAAATTTGGTAATCGATAAAGATGGACCACCCGATAGAACTTGCATTTCACTGAGCTTTCAAAAAGAAAATGTATCTTTCTATCACAAACTAACTGTAGATTGGAGCCATTATAATCAAGAGATAAAAAAATACGACGCGACGCAACGTGAACGCGTTGAAATAAAAGGGCAAAAAAACTCTTTCTCTAAATCAGACAGTTTTGGAGTATCAATCGACCCTGGATACAATAAATACTTAAGCTTATTGTACTGTACATGCAGATTTTAGTGTTACTGGGCCAAACTTGACAGCATAAATTGAAAAGCATAATCAACGATAAAAGCGGGCTAAAAGAACGTGAATAATAGATTTCTTTAATTATTTTCCAGTAAAAATCAAGCACCACAACTTGACAGTTTTCCACCCTCGCCCCCAGCAGCGTCGAAATAACAAACGTTAACTTTGAAACTTGTACCATCCAGGTGCTAAAAAATTAACAGACCATTATGAGAGAGTGCGTTTAACACTCAAACAATGTTCCGCCCTCATCTCCGTACTCGGAATTACCCCGTCAATACACCCTTCCAAAATTCACCCCGCCGCTTCAACCGCTGGCAAGACCAAGTCTTGGTTTACTGCCCATAGAAGTGGGGAAAGTGACAGTTCAGATCGAACTATACAAGAACTGTTTAAAATTTAACGTGCTCAAACTTGAAATGCCCTCCAATATCTTCCTACACTGGCTCTTTGCTAAAATGCCCAAGTTTCCTTACGCATCGCATGGAGTATACACTTGTTTAATCTTTAAGAGTTTGCACCATTTGCTACTACTATAATTTTTTATTATCAAACTGGTGAAATTTCCTTATATTTTAAGAAAGGGAACTTTGCTTTTATCGAAAATTTTAACGAAGACTAATAACTTGGTGTAACGTTCATTATACATGTTGTTTCAATAAAAAAAAAACACTTACAAAAGAAAGCAAATATCAACTCTTAACTCTTGAGAGTTTGAATTTATTTGATACGTGATCGCCATAAGACACCAAATTTTCAATCTACAATGTCTTCACATTTAAATTTTCGAAATCTAGCCGACCTATATGATTAGCCAACGATAATAGCAATAATATTAATTATTATTCCACTTTGAAAAACCATACGTAGCAGTTCAGTACTAAAAAACAGTGTAGAACGTTAGTGTAAATGAAAATAACTATACAATTATAAAATACAATAAGTAGCATGTAAAAATTTTGCCATTATGAATTCATTCAATGTATAAAACTCCCTTTCAGTAGTAATTCTTTCACTTCATCCTGTTTCTTCGAATGATTCCCAGGAACTATGCACTTTTCCAAGGTTATGGGACGTCTTGACGACCTGCTTCTACAGGAATAAAACGCTCCACACTGGAGATGATGTCCTCCCACACCACCATGCAATACGTGGTCACCGAATGAAACTTGGGGTGGTAAGCCATAACAGCACATTCATATGAGGCAAACCTCTTGATTTGTCTAATACAATATGCTTTTCCAAAGTGACGCCCAAGAACTTTACTTCCTCATCACAAACTCCGAAGGTAAATAAAAATCTCATAAATGGCGGGTTATTTTCATCTATTTCGAGTTAATTTGCATCAAATCAGCTCATTTCCTTCCGCAAATCGATATCCATCGTCACCCGTACCTCCTCTATAGTTTTCTCCTTATGAAGTAACTTCAAAGTGGTCATTAATTAATGATCGTTCTTCTTGGATTTAATACCATTCCTAGAATTTTCATTGTCCTTAAGTGGGTCAAAACCTCTTTAGATATCTAGCCCGATCGCGGCTCTAAATGACTAAGGAATAACCAACAAGGATTTCAATAGTCTCAACGAAAGAAGTACCAATTTGAAGATAACCCACGATCACTCATTGTTGATCACCTCGTAGTATCATGGGCATACAGCAGGCAGGCTCTCGCCCCGATCACAGAGACTCCTAACGTACACAAAACTCAGCAGCCGACTACTGGGAGACACCAATAGCTCATGCCACTGTCCGTCATCTACCCCTCAAATCGATGACATGAGGTATCCCAGCAGGCTCCGGCTCCAGTTGCACTGGTGTATACAGGCAGATAGTTCATAAATATAAAGAAGAGCATTGGTCCCAAACAGACCCCTGAGGTACACCAAACTCAACAGGCGACTCCTGGGAGACACCATTATTCCATGACATCGTTTACCAGTCCTCAAAAACGATGCCATCAACTGTGACAAAACACCTCTCACTCCATAATAGTGTAATTTGTGAAGTAGAGTTTTATGGAAGATGGTTTGGAAAGCTTTGTTTAAATCACAGAATGTGACTTAAACTAAATGGTTATTTACAGGTTAGAGTGATGAGGAATTGCGCTTTTGGACAGTGAAAATGATTGAGAATGGAGAGATAAAATGTTTGCGTACATTTCTTGTTTCTGAAATAGAAATAGATATTCCGAAACGTTTAACAACTTCTGTCTTTTTTATTTATCGTTGGTTGATCCCACAATCAACTCGATTCTGAAAATTTGGACGAAAAGATATTGAAAAAATTAGCCTTGAAAAATAGGAAAGACAATACAACCAATTTAAAAATTATTCACCTAGAAAGTAATGTATACAAACTATTGCATTGACGTCATTGGTAAAATCCGCCCCTCTCTATGGTACTTTTAGTAGTAAAGTAGGGATGAATTTTTCTAAATGAGGATTGTTCAAAATTTCTGGAATTAAATATTTTTTGGACCTAGATACATACATTCTTTTTTGTTATCTTCGCCGTTATTGTTGTGGGTATATCCAACGATTTAAATAAAACAAAGTCGCTTTACGTTTCGGTAGCCTTTATTTTATTAATCTAATTAATTAATTCATAAAGGCTACCGAAACGTAAAGCGACTTTGTTCTATTTAAATCGTTGGATATACCCACAAAAATATAACGGCGAAGATAAGAAAAATAACCAACAAGAAACCAACAAAGAATTTTTTTGTGTCAATCCTTTTAATGTTGTATTTCAAGTAGGAGCAAGATCGGGTCATAAGTTTCGGCAACATTGCGAGTAATAAAATGAATATTATATTGTTGATCCACGTTATTGAATGACATTGCTGATTATAAGCAGAGTGTTAAATTTGAATGTGCACCTCGAAAGTTTTTCACAGGGCATGCAAAAACATTATGCAAAGGTAGTACTATGGAAACTTACGCCTGTGCAAAAGAACAATTGGATAGATGCGTATCTTGGGCTTCTGTTTTTTCAAAAAGTGACGAATTTTGTAAATTTATAAAGACTCAGGAATATAATGTTACGTAAGTGACCTAGTATTGCAGATATTGTACCCAACACCTAGCATCGTGTCATTTACCAATCTGTATTAATGAATTTTGGCAAAGGAATACACTGAGCTCAAGAGGATCGGCCATTGGATAAGAATGTGATTGTTGCGTATATTCGCAAGTAAATGAATGTTTGAATTGAATCCATATATTTCTTATTAGAATAATATCTTTCCGTAGATTGAAAATTATATTACTAATTTCAAATGACATATCTTTACTTGAAGATAACATTATTCTTAGATCAAGAGTAGAAGCAAGTGAACAAGATTATTACTATAATAACTTATTATTATAGTTAGTCCAGTCATTCAAGCGATTCACCTCCGAAATTTGTAAAACTGCATCGATTGATTTGAAATTTTGACAGTAGGTC
>JAUIMX010000601.1:0-11459 GCA_033557805.1 Phaenonotum sp. SLE1380
TATTGTAAACCAATGGGTTTTCTATAGCTTTGAAATATTTCAATATCATAGGAACTAGAGATAAATTAATGGTTAGTTTGTTTAGACTAGTTTTAGTATTAAATATACGGAAAAAAATCCGTCCAATTCTTTCTGCCTTCTATTGTTGCCAAGGACAATTTTTTTATAATCTCTCATAATATATTACAAAGGATTATTTTTTGCCTTCCACCGAAATCCTTGGATAATGAGTTTCTTCTTGAAATGTCAACTGTGGGTGGATTCACTGGTATTGACCGGATGATGAATGAAATGGAAAAGATGCTTTGGGAGGCGACATGAAAAACTGACCTCAATTTAATTGGAAACAGGGGCTCAGTTTGACTTAATTATTGATTTTGCCAGGTCCCTACTCCAAGTAATTAATTCCAGCTTTTATAATGCCTTTTTATTGTGATTTTATTTAATATTTGAGGGGAAAATTTCAGATCGGACTCATTGCTCATTCGTCCTTTGATAACAAGATCAAATATAATTACACTGTAGCAATTAGGAGGAAGATTCTTGATGGTATTAGAAGGTCTCAGTTAATAATTAAATTCATTTATATTGGGAGTTTTTTGAATTAAACCCACTCTCACAAAAAGTCCTCTATTTTCAACATATAACATAATCATATATGTTTCGATTAGATAGGATCACCATAAGATCGAATATCAAAGCCCAAATATGATGAAAAAAATTCTCATCCACGATAAATTCCAAAATACCTTCTTACAAGCCACTTGTTTAGCTATGATCATGTTCATTTCGTGGGCTGACATTATAAGAACGGTGTTCATAGATCTTACTTAAGTGTGATGAGATTTTACTCAAGTATGAATTAGTGTTACTCAAGTGGACTGTTGGTGTTCATAAACCATACTTACTTCAAAAACTCATTGAATGTTTAAGTAAATCATCAACTCAAAAAAACAACAGCTAGTTTCATAAAGACCACTTACTCGGACAAGTGAGTGTTTCCCCAACTTTTGACTCGAATTTTTCAAGTGGAACGGGTACAACCCTTAAGCACTCCTTCAATATTAAACTCTAAAGCTTTTTGAATATCCATGATCAAACTTTTTGTTATTCCATTGATTTAACCCCCAATCACACACGCCCTAGATAAGTACGTATTCACACGCGCTACGGTTGAATCGACCGCAGCTCTTTTTTGTCACAATTTTCATTTTTTTTTTGTTAATATCGAGTATTTTCTATCTATAAATAAGATCTATCCTTCTTTCTACCCATAAACTATAATTGTGAACGTAATACTTCTCATTCACTTCTAATTTGTACGTCGATGCGCATTATGTCAAGAAACATATCTTCAAAATAGGGAATAGTTTTTTGTACTCATAATTATACGTATTACAATAATGTTATCATTAGAAACTTCCGGATTGCATGTTTGAAACCATAAATAGATCAGCTTTAGTACATGAAATGAAAAATATATCAGGAAAAATAACTTCTAATTCATGTCAAGGCATTGTTCTTACAATGTATATAAAAAATCAACTTCAGAATCTAAATTATTTTCATCTTAGGACTCGAAGCTTTCTTCTGCCCGCAAAGCAAGCTTAATCATCAAGGGCCCTCTTGAGATGGTCATTATTCATACAAAACAACACAAATTACTAATTGTTCAAAACTTCAATTCCATCCCGTATCCACACGCGCTACGGTCGAAACAACCGCACTGAATAGTTAGGAATTTTTGAAAACTGACCGGTTCATGCAAACAAACTTTTTTCACTCAGAAAATGTGTCGAACAGGAAACAGAAAGAATAGAAAAAAAACTAGCAGTAATCGGACGACTAGGTAAAAAATTTTTCAATACAATAAATAAAAGTGCGGTCGATTCGACCATAGCGGTTGAGGGTTAATAGTATGAATTTTTGATAATCTTTCAATACTTGAGTAGATGGATTCGCTGGTTCTAGACCACTTCAAGGTCACAAAACAAAGCTAACCAAACGTTTCACTTGTTCTAATTGGCTCATGGGAATGACGTCTTCGAGGCCGTTCTTCGGTGGTCATTGGCGTTGACCGGAGGCGGGGCGATAACGCTTTTATCCCGTTTGTTTGTTTTCATGATATGTGTTTTAATAAATGCAGTGTCACAGGAGGAGTGATGGCTGCAACAATATTTGCTTTTAGTAATTGTAGCGCCTTCTAACAATCAAGAGTTTAATTACAATAAAATTTTTTTTGTTTTAATTGCGAGATATAAAATTGAAATTGAGTATTCTGCATCTCAAAACGATTGTTTAAATTTTTCCATCGAATCGTTTCATTGATTTATGAAAAGAGGAAGGAGTAATAACAGCTGTGATTTGTTTATTGAGAGTTCAATAACAATAGAAATTTCTATGTTTTAATTGCGTGATATAAAATTATCTACCATGTGCTTATTTTTTATTTATTCATTCCATCCATTCATTCAAGGAGGAAGAAGTAACAACAGATGTGATCTGTCTATCAAGACACGTTTCTGTGTTATCAACTTTGCAAAAAATCCCTCGAAAATCCCGCAAAGGTTGACGGTTCAAGACATTTCTAAGCACACGAAAATCATCTAAGATGAGAACGCTTTCAACTTAAGTGAGTATGAGTATTCTCCCATCTGGGTGTGGTCTATGAATACCACCAATAGAAAATTAATTCGAATAAATGGGAAAAAATTTATGCTAAAACTATAGCAACGTACTCCGTTCTATTCATAAAACAAAAAATATATTAAAATCTATCACGATTTGTTCTGACTTCCTTGTTGCCCACTCAACATAATAAAACAATATATAACATTCATAAAGTCAATATAATAATAAAACCAAATGTATTTGCGGTATAGTGGGCAGAAACAGTTCACGAATATATAACCGGACATTTTAGTCGACCCACATATAAACACCTACTCTATAATTCTGACAAAAACTACACAAACTGTTTCTAGAACTCAATTTCTTATTTTAGAAACTTTTATTATGGAGTTATCATTCCGCATAGAGAATTACTTGCAGGTATATCTAAATAATTTCAAAATAAACAAGATCTTTATCGTAATGTTATGTAATTCTATGGCCGGAGTCCAAGATGAGTACGGATCCCGGGTGAACACCTTGCGAAGGCGTCAGAAACATCGTCCGTCAAATTGGGCTGACGGCGCCAAGACGTACAATAACACAATTTCTAGAATTTTAATTGGCTGTTACTATTCGCATTGGTGCAGCTGTTTATTAAACAAATTGCTCTTTTGAGGATTAAACCAAATGTGCACTATTTACAAAATCTAGTGTACTAGATTTTTTGTGTCGATTTCCAAATTGAAACAAAAGTTTCAAATGCAAGGTAAAGTGCAAAATTAGCTACATGGCCATTTCTTCCATAAATTTTATGTTGCTAAAATATTTTCTTTCATGTAGGTCATTAATATTGAGTTTACCTTTGATTTAATTGCACTGACATTAAAATGTATCTACATCGAGAATTTTACGATATGCGGGGATTCAATGTTTACAAAATCTAGACTACAAATGAAATTTTCTATCTAATTATAGAATGTTAGCAAAAATGTTACAGATTTGAAATTAAAATTGAGTAGGCTATCAAAATGGGTATGGTTGTAACAAATTTCATTTGATCGCTCACACTTCGATGATTAAGCCAATAAAAATAACAAGAAGTGTTTGACGTGAAAGGTCAGACATATGGCCGTGAACTGATATCAAAATAAATTGGCCAGATAAAAGAGTTAGGCCGTAATAATTATTTTGATCAGACCTTGCCATTGTTACTATCGCCCCCTACTAGGGTGAGTTGTAACTAACATCACTCTCAACTAGACTTTTATGACATAAAAATGAATTCTTATTAATAATTTCAAGAAAAATAACCAAAAATAACTTTGGTCAGTCAAAATCACAGCAGTTATAACAAATGTAGTCTGCTGCCATCTTTACAGGCCATATGAGATCAAAGCTTACATCCACCTTGATATTGTATCCAACTTTCTTCAGACCATTTGGAAAACATTATAAAACAAATGCTACAACCGCCCCACAGAAACTGTTACAACTGTACCCAGCCTACTATTTTGGCGATTAAACTATCATAGACACATTCAGCAGAATGACCGGAACAAAAGTGAATTTACTTATTATAATCTCCAAAGTTCAAGAACTACGTATGATTATTTATTTTCTTAGAAGTTCTGATAAGATTTTACAATTTTTTTAAAAAATTAAATGCGATTGTATATTCTTATCATATATTCTTCGATTGAGCTATCGGTTTCGATGCTTATGCAGCTTCATCAGGCTCCCACCCAGACATACACATGTTTTATTAAAAATAATCATAAAAGGTTAAAATTTTGAAAACTTACTCCACTCAAAATGTTAAAAATCACAAAAGATATTCAAAATTGCGATGGTGACTCAAAATGCGCTATTTTATTGAAAATTCTTCACTTCGTTGTCAGCTGTCACTCTTATTCTGTCATTTTAGTTCTCATTCTCGCCACCTAACTTCTTCTTCCTATTCTTATCTTGTCTCATATTTGTTCTTTTTTCTGGTGTTCGTTGTCTTATTAATATTATAACCTCGACTCTTGAAACTAACTAACCTAGAAACAAATTTTTTCATTTTCAACTATATCCTAGTATCACATCCTACTGTTCTAACCCTCTAGTGACCAAGAATATATACAGAAATGAATCCAGTCAGTAGCGGCGCGCATGGGGGTATTTGTGCTCAAAATCCGGACATAAATCGATTTCTTGAAATACGTTTGATCGTAAAATTACATAATGATTTGGATATAGGAATAGATGGTACACAAGGAGTGGGTCTCTGTCCATTCTTCCACATTCTTCAGTCCAAATTCCAATGTTTTTTTTATAATTTGAATATTTGTCACCGCAACCTCCAGCGTATGCAATTTTCAAAGTTTGTTGAAAACATTTCATGGAAAACTTTTACTGTAAGTTGATTGATTTGATATTTCAGAGGCGGTTCGGTACAATATATTTTGAATATTTTTTATCACTTTTTCCCATCACTTTGTAGTAAAAAAGTCTTTCACGAAAAAACACATTTAAATCATTATTACCTCAAAAATTTGTTAAATTCAAAACATTTTCTTATGCTTCTGGATGTGTCCCGTTTATATCTCTGGCATTATTTGAGAAAAAGTCTCTTCTTTTTATTTCAACAAAGAACAGTTCCAACTTTGTCCAATTTGCTGATTTATCTCTGGAAATGTCAATGTGAACAGCCCACTGAAAAATGAACATTTAACCGAGAAAATGTTTACATTAACCCTAGGGCCCTCCGGAGTAAAATATTTGTCTCGTAATCAATTTTACGATATGACAAGAGTACTATCATGACGAAATGAATGATAAATGAGATAATGTTGAAGTTTCTTTGTTGTATTCTCAAAATTACTCTGAAGAACAACAAATAGATGTTGGAAGGAAACTGTTATATCTCAAGTCTGAAATGGAGCTAAAAACATATGGAATATCCTATCCTCAAGAAAAATCGCAGTTGGCTATAAGAAACATTGGTTATACTATAAAATGGAAAAATTTGTATCTTTTTTTTGGCACCCAATAACCCCACACTGCATGAAATATTGTTGCATGCACCCATTATCATTGAAAAAGTTTCGTTACCTATATAGTTCATATCGCCTAGATTACTATAGAGCTGATCAAAACCTTCCCTGAAAGATACTCTCACAGAAGACTTCAGATGATAGAATGTTATTATCAAAATGTGCTCAATCAATTGTAAAATAAATACATTATATCCCCGGATGTGGTCCTGAGTAGGTATAATAGACCAAAACTATCTTCATTTTACGAGAAAGTTTTTTTCGACTTTTCCTTGAAAAATATTTAATAATAATTTTATTATTATTATTATTATTTATTAATTTAAATTTTGATTTATGGTTCACGAGGCTATTCTGGTATGTCTTTAAAATACAGATTGTTATAACTTAGAGATTGTTATCAGATGTCAAAAATAAAGATTGTTACGAAAGAGTGTATTCAGATTAGCAATCTTTATGACACTGCTATGGATACAGATTGTTATCCAAACAAATTGTGAACAAGCCTCTATTTATGCATAACTTAGGCGTTTCCGTTTATTCGCCGGTATATACCGGCATATATTTCTAAAAGCACAATTTACTTGAAATATGTCTAATGAACCGATTAAAAAATATTCGAACGTAATTCACTACTGTCAGTATTACCTAAAAATTATATTTTCTAATCATTTTATCAATCATAATTCCAGTAAATTGTACATTTGAAAATTTACCGGTATATACCGGTGAATAAACGAAAACGCCTCTTGACGCGACCAGTTCACATTTGTCAAATGAGGAGATCTTAAATTTTAATAGGTAGCAGTTTTAAGTTGGACCAAATGTTGAAAAACATGTTGGTTGCAATAGCTGGGAAGATTATAAGAACTCCCTAGATCGTTCAAAACATGAAAGGAGTAGATATCTATAATTCGATGTGACCACCCAACGTCCGTTTTCACTTTCATTCAAATTTGTCGATATGTTCGAAAATATTTAGATTTAAAACTGCTGAAAAAAGAGGTCTCTTGCATAGTGAAGTAACCATGCTGTGAAACTCTTTTCTCCATATGTGGCATGAAATAAAATTTTGTGGTTGCTTCTATTACCACACCCTTCTACGAAAATATGGTGCTTACCTCCTTACTTTATTTTTGAAAAATCAGTTCAGTTGTAAACCTAATAATGAAAGAATTATACAAAAAAGATCCCGAAACACTACTAAAATGTTGTACCGAGCTCCATGTTGAGTACTTGCTGAACAAAAAGGGCAGGAATAAATATTTCAGACCTGCCCAGGAAGAAATTGGCTGAAGTAATTTTCACGCAAAATGTAATTTCATTAATTAATTTTAATACAATCGGTAAGAATATTAAAAGATATTGGTAAATTGTGAATCAAGGACCGCTCATGTCTCGCAAGTGCATGAATTTTCTCCTTTTATTGAATGCACTGATACTTTTTGATACTCTAACAAAACCACGTACCCTGTCTTTATAATAACCATCTGTACCTGTATAACATATGTTAAGAATAACAAGATTAATATTTTCTGAACAACATTTTTTCTCGTAACAATTGTTATGAGTTCATTACAATCTTTATTTTTATATAAATATTTACCAGAATGTCATTTTTCTCATGACAATTGTTATGGGTTCATAACAACCTTTATTTTGACTTACAGATTTATCAGAATGCCATTTTTCTCATCACAATCTTTATTTTGACAATGTTTTGACATAAAGATTCACAAAAAGGGCATTTTTCTCATAACAATTGTTATGAGTTCATAACAATCTTTATTTTGATATAAAGATTCACTAGAATAGCTCCATCAGTGTGGTCACAATGTAACTACATAGAGGAAACTTCATTCTACCAAAAATTTGTCCTATCCATTCGTTTGAAGTCTATAAGTTTTTTGTGTTTGAAAATAAGAGGAGCCAAAAATTTTGGCAATATTTGTATTTTTCGTCTGGAAAAATCCTTTTTTGTGTACGTATTTATATTAGAATGTGCCTTAAATAGACGGTTTGACAGCAGGATGAAGCGAGGGCGCGCAGCGCCCGAGAAAGCTTTGGCGAGCGAAGCGAGCCAAAGCATAACCGCATTGGATTTTAGGCGACTTGATTTGAGATTTATTTGTTCCACAAAAAGACTGCTCCTGCTTGCAGAGGTTCAGTTTTCGGGAATAGCCATTTTTTGTATCAATGTGACCAACAGAACCAAAATAATTTTGTCCAGATTTTAGACACAAATACCTCTATGTGCGGCGTTCTAACTAGAGGTCAACGGTAGCAGAAAGATACAGCACAAGAACTGAACCGATTCGCCTAATGGCCCGCTCTACACTCAAATTATTTCATGATTTTTCCAAGTGCCCAGTTTTTTTTCTACCTAAATAAATAGAAATTGCCAAACTGTTTTTGTCGGTTTATTTTAATTTCACTTGAGTGCACCAGAATCAAGACGCGTGTGACTTTTCTAATATTAGAATGAATCTTCCGAACGGATGCGGCTCCCAAAACGAAACGACTGGAAATAATTACGGGACATTGGGAAAAATAATTCTAGGAGCCATTACTATATTTAACGTTTTTGGGAAGCCTGGAATCAGTGCCAAGTGACTCTCACCTACAGACCAGATTCCCAAAGTGATTCACCATTGTTAAAAGTGATTCTTTATCGTCAGTCTCTGACATTTTTCATTCTCGTCGCGACTGTGTATTTTTAAAGATACCACCATACGAACAAGAGTTTACAAATGTAGCTATACGTTTTCTGTTTTAAATAGACATGGCAGAATTGAAAACTTCACTGAGAATATTTTGGATAAGGATACTTTAGAAGACAACGAGGAAGAAAAACAATGCACAGTAAAGTTTCAAAACACTTAAGTCACCAAATTTGAGAATTAGGACTCTGTTTATTGAAAAAAATCATCGTGAAGATGCACCCTACTCACCGGTGCACTTACCATCTCTATAATTCAATAGTGGAAGTATGACTTGCTTCCTTATTCGTCCTATCCGTCAGATACAGTGCCGTGTGACTTTCATCTATTCGTAGGCCCAAAAAATTTGACCTGTCAAAGATTTTTTTCTCACGAGGAGGCTGAAGATGTGGTTAACATTTATTTTGTAGAGTTAGATGTAAACTACTATCGCGAAGATATTGAATGATGTTATAGTACTCATGAAATATAACAAATAATTGTAGTACTATTTTTCCATTTGGCGTTTAGTTTAGAAATTAAGACCCTTTTTTTATATTTTCAAAAATCGTCATAGCTACCTTAATTTTAGGAACTTTTGAAAAATTCCAATTAATTTAAACTTTTCATTCAGTTCTCCGAAAAATTTGTATTAACATTTCTTCTGTAATTTTTCAAATAACAAAATGGCGGTCAATTGAAAATTTGATGAGTACTAAAACAATACTATTTTTTGTACCATAGTAGTAGTTACACCCTGTATGTTTCTCTTTAAACAATGGAGAACGCTATGAAACTAACCAGTCTATCTCATGGCCCAGGTTTATACAAGTAAAACGGCATACTTTCGAATTTTTATTAAAAAAAAATGGTGAAGTTGGAGTTTTCCAAAACGGGGCGTGGCCTAATGACGTGATTGGTTTCAAGTGCTCTGATTGTGTTGAAACAATATTCGCTGTATTATGTTTCCATGATAATGTATCAAATCCAATTTAAACGTTCACGTTTTTTTCATAAGTTTTTTTTCAGTATTCACATAAAAAATGCAAATTTGATCATCTATTCGTTTTGTTATGATATATATTTGAAATTTTGATTTCTACTTTTAACAAAATTGAAATCCAAAAATTTAGTCATTTCCAATGATAAATCGTGTGAATTTGAAGCAATGTTGAAGGTTTGGTTTTTGAACTGGGAAAATTCACACATCACTTAAAACTAACTACACATTAGCAAATATTGTTTATATAATACTAGGAATCATATCCAGTCGCGCACTAATTACTATCAGCGTACCAAGAAAAAACTTACACTATTCATATATACAAAACGAATGTTCGTCAAAAGGCGGCATTTTATCTCTTAAACCAAAAGTGAGATACTGACATTTTATCCGGATCGGATTGGAGGAAATAATTGACGTTTCGCATGTCCCGGAAAGCACACAGTTTCAGGAAAATTCTTTTCATAATCATGACCCAAATTCCAGTCAACATACTACGTCAAAAATTGTTATGATCTAAGTTTGTGAAAGAAAGATGAAAGCATGTGTATCTTGTTCTTGTCTAAGATGTGTGCATTTGGTTGCCTAACTTTTATGTAAAGTCAATGACATCACACAAAATAATTCAAACGTGTTTTGTTTTGTTTTTTTTTTAATTTAAACGATATTTATTAAAATCAACTGTAGGTACTTCTAGTATCATTTCATGCCGCTAGATCTGTGTTCTAGTCCACATAGATCATCTACAGTTTCGACGCACTTTCCTACCCCATTAGGCCACCCAATTATAATCTTGCCTCCGTTCAAAGATTTGAGCATAGGGGAAAATGTACCATGGTGAGACAGATAAAGCTTGCGAAATGAAGAAATTAAAATGCGGTGTTTGATCCAGCGAAAATACTAGTAGAAATATGAAATCGAATAACAAAACCAACGCTTAATTTGAAAAACAAAAGAATTCAACAAAATTTACAAGATTTTTGTCAATACTTACCATTATTCAGCACAAAAGTTTGTTAACAATTCCGAAGTGCGCTTTTTAAAGCAAATATTTTGAATACTTCAATAAATCAGCACAATAACTAAGAAACTACCCTTATTTCTAAATGCCACAGCAAACTGCGATCAACATTTCTTCCGTCCAAACCTATCAAGTTACGTATTTATAAGTTTCCACCTTGAACAATTGCTTGGCAGAAATTCCAAAAGTTGTCGAACAAAAGTTCCTATTTAGCTAGAAATGAATGCCTGAAAATATGCGTTTGTACTGTTGCTTTCCGCGAATATTTACGACGCACAAATGTCTGGTATCGAGCCAAATTTCTAAATGACGAGAAATCATACGCTTTTGAATAGTAGTTCCGTTTGTTGACCTGCTGACTTTTGGCATCCATTTCTATTTATCTTTAATGTTACGAACAGGTTCCAAACACACATTTCCATTATCATTCACTAATACAAACTGATCAGAAAATAAATCTACTTTATTTGCTCATGGTATACGTATACCTTACTAGGTGAATATAAAGTTTAATCTTAGAAAATGCAACTCTACTAACATTAATTATTATAAGCTTGACGCTTTTGAGTTTCGTTTTTTTTTCTGCCCCGTCAACTCCATTACATGCTGGTTGCAAACTTTAAGAGCATAATGCAGTAAGGTTTGCGCTTCTCTGTTCAGTTTTTTTTTCCAACGATGCACTGGAAGCAGTAATATTATATAGATCGATCTATTTTTTTACTGCATATCCATGTTACATTGTTACATTACTAGTTACAATAGTCGCATTCAGGGAACCTTAATCGCTGCAGCATATCATATAACCATTTCTCTCTAATCTCTATTATCCATATACTCACTTCTGTCAAAGTTGCCAATGGCAAGTTTGACAGAGGTGAGTATATGGATAGTCACATACAGTAGTGGCCATAATGATAGCAACAAATGTATTATTTGAAAAATAAAGACAATATGCAACTTGAATTAAAAGCATTTAACAGCGCAATACTAGCATCCCTCAAACCACTCCGACGTCACATAAATAAAATCAAAAATATGAAAGGGATCAATAATAATCGGGTATAAAAATAAAACACTGGACAAAA
>JAUIMX010000602.1:0-11454 GCA_033557805.1 Phaenonotum sp. SLE1380
GGATGCACGATTTTACATCACTCTCAAATGATGAGGCATTTTTGGTTTTTTTTCCTAATCAGAAAAAACATCGCCCGGGCCGGGGATCGAACCAATGTCTAGACTTTTGAAAAATTGATAGTTGAAAATATGAAATTTTATTTGAAAATATTAATAATAAAAGTGAAGCGAAGCCTGAAAACCCACCATATTACAATTTATTGGGGGAATAATTGACAAAAATTTAAATTTGTACCTCTTTGTTGAATATTGTTGTTTATCAGGCGACCAACCTTAGGATTTTCTCATTTGAGAGCTACATCCGATTACAAATGGAAATGACATTTCCTTCACTACCATATTTGAAACACATTGCTCCAAGTTCAAGCAATGGCCAGTTTCATGTCGTATTATTATTATTATATGGATTCTCATACATATTGAAGCATATTTTACACAAATTTGATGACAGATGTTTGTATATATAGCAATTGGTAATCAAACTCTGTAATAGTTATTCTAGTGACTATAATTAATTCTATATTTTCATCTTATTTTAGATACCGTCGAATGTGGTGTGGTTAAGATATTTGCATTTCCACTGTGCAGCAAGATTTATCATATCATTTGATTAATTAAGTAATCACTTTGATATAAAATCAGGAGGTTCAAGTCAAAAAAGTACCAAAACACTCACTTTGTTCTTTCGTTTGATTTTGAGATATTATTTAAAGGTTAGGATGAAAAGTTTATTATAAAAAACTGATGAAATATAGTCAATCTGTTTAATTGATTCAGCTTCAACTTTCAACTCACTAAGTTAAAAATTAAGCGCAATCGTAGTGCCTTTTGCACATGAACATATTTGGAATATTTGCTATTAGATCTCTCAATTGATTTACATAGTTCCCGTCTTTCTACCTGCTGTGGCTGAATAGGGCGCTTTCTACATCTATTTTAATCTGTAGCAGGTTTCGAACTCAGGACGGATGACAGCGCATCAAGTTGGTCTGAGAAGTGAGTCCATACATATACCAACCGCTCTAAAAAGTGAACTTATAAACCTAACAAAATTGGTGGAATCGGCCCTCAGTATTTAGGATTTTATGTTTATTCGAAGTTTTCCTGTGTACTTTGATTCCTTGTAATTTGACTAAGAAATTATCTACTCTAGATTTCCAATACCTATTAACGCTGAATTTTCCCGAAAAAAGAAGAACATCGTTGACATGGTATTTTCATATTAAATTGCAATTGATGTGAATTTACTCATCCAGTGAAGAAATTGACTTCAGTTTCAATCAAACTGGAATTGTGTTATTTACTAAATATTTCACTCTTAAAGCTACATACAATTTTAAAGTTGTACCTCCAAGGTGCCATTACAGCAAGACACTCGAGTAAAATATCTGCAGCGCTTAGATTCCAGTATATTGCTCTTGAAACAATGCTACTAGACTTGACCGTTGAAGAGAGGAGGTTGGTTTACGAGACAAGAAAGGAGAATGGTGATGCAAAGTGGGAGGACATACATAAAGAGATGATGGAGGAGTGGCAGAAGAGATGGGATGAAAATTTGGATGTTGCACAGTAGATGAAAAGATCAATTGCAATCATAAGTGAAATATCAGCATTGAAAAACAGACTACTTCATGACACAGTTTTTGACAGGACATGGTTCTTTTGGCCAATATACACACTGTATAACAAAAACTACTTGTAATAATTGTGTCTATTGCGGGGAAAGTGATAACTATGGAACATGCAAGTTTTAAATGCGAGAGCTGGGGTAGAGAAAGGATACAGCTCGAATCTGAAATGAGGATAAACTTACATGCTGGAAATATCACTGAAAACATGTTGAGGAAAAGAACAAATTTAAAGAAAGTTTATGATTTTGTTCGAGAGATTATGCGGAACAGGCAAGTGGAATGTGAAGACTTGAAAGGACGTTTGAGAAGATTGAAATGCCTGAACATTTGATGGTATGTCAGCGATGATGTTTCCAGATGTTTTTTTAAGAAGAGGCAGTTGGAGTTTTTAGCCGGTAGTAGTCAAGCACTACTGCCTGGTACTGAAACCAACAGGCAATGCCCATGAAGAATTTTCCTCTCCCAGAAAAAAAGTACATTGCTCTAAGTCACCAAAAAATACAAGGACAACCATTACAAAACAACCAACACATGTATGTATAAGAGTCCTTAAATCTAGGTATTTCTTTTAATGTTTAGTCAATTTCATCACTCCTTGTAGAAGAAGGGAAGGGAAGAAATAAAGTAAAATCGTGAAGAAATTGTATCGAGACATTCACGCATAAAAGTTGCATCTTTACGATTGTATAAATCTACCAATCCCCTTAGCACATATCCCCTTCTATTGCGAATCCAATTTGGGATATAAAACTGCAATGTCTAAAGCTTGCACACGGACAGAGATCGCGTTGCCAAGGGAACGAACGTTATACCATTTAGTTTTCAGGTAAAGGCCTTTGCTTAGGAAAAGACTCTGTTTTTGTTAATGTTCTTTAGGTCTCCTCCTCGCGGGGAAACGATGCTCTAGCTAAGGAAGCAAAACTATTAGAAGTCAGAGAGCGGACGGGCTGACAGCGGCATTATTCCAACGGCCCCATAAAATCGGAAACCTTCGCAATTTTATTGTTAAACGCGACCAACTACTTCCCTAGCACGCTAATGCTCCTACGTGTCCCCTCACCTTGAGTTATGACCTGTATTTATATTTTTTCTTCTTGCGAAACTATTATATATTTCCTGAGGTTGGGGTGTTTTACTGTTCACGCAGACTTACTGCGACAATGTTTGCCAGAATGTGCGAAGAGCTCTGACGCAAATTGCGGAAAACAACAACTACAGGTTTTACTGCTTCCATACTTCAGGACGCCATCTTTTGTATTTAACTCTGGAATTATTTCACATGTTGCCACATAGTATTTTCATGTTCACGTACTTTTATTTTTGGGACGACATATTTCTTATTATTTTGACAGCTGGATGTAATGAAGTTTGTTTTATTGCACAAAAACTGGAGGTAATGGTATACATTTATATTGTGTTATGTGGAGGATATAAATTGTGATATACCAGTATGGATTAGAACAGGTATGTGGAAAAATACACAAGATAAAAACATTGTATACGAATTTGAAACTCTGTATACATTTTTTGAGGAAACCTCAATAAAACTTTTCTGAATTTTTTGTTATTAATTATAGGTGTGAACTTTCCTTGGGAATGTTGAGCTTATCAATTGAAGTTGTAAACGGATTGTATAGTACTTACAATAAAGGTAATGACAGAAAAATATGTTGTTTTGTGAAATGTTGACTACAGAATTCAAAATGGCACATAGCCGAAAAGTTAGAAAGGAGTATGTGTAATTTGATATGCCATTTCGAAGACACTATCTTCGTAGTGATACTTTTGGACTATCTTGATATAAATTATTCTTATTGATTGTGGCATTCTTCAACCTGTTTTCTATCTATTCATATAAAAAAAGATATCCATTATGTCATAACATTCGAGACACCCGGTGTATTCCTAATTAGCAATGTAATATGGTGTATTTGGATAGCAAAGACATCTTATTGGGCATAACTGAACGCTTTAAAATTTTTAAGTTATGTTACAATTTTAACCCTACTAAAGCCAGAGGTTTATTTCAAGTTAATTTTCCGAAGTTAAATCAAAGAAAATATAGGTAGTTATTGTAGAGTTTTAGCACGTATCAAACGTTATACCTTACACACTAATAGTCATGTGACAGTAAACTAAAACCCCTTGGAAATTGCGATAAATGGCTAAAATTCCTAGCAGTGTTACAAACTATTTGTATAACGTTCAACGTATGAAAATGGTAGTGCTAAAACTATTTTTTAAGCGATACGATAAGGTGCGAGAGTGGTCTAGTTAGTAGAGCGCTTGCACTGCCGATTATATCACCTCAGCGCTCCTGGTTAACCCCAGACAAGGTGTTTATTTATAAATAAATTTACGCCTTGTCTGGATAAGAACTGTAGGTTAGAGTAGATTTAGAAAAGCGCCCAAAAGCGCTATATAAATCTATACAAAAAAAGCGATACGATATGGAACCTTTCCGTATCGTAGTCACGCGGGTATATCGTATAACGTAGAGATAGTGCTAAAGCTCTCTATTGTTGTAAAGCGACAACGAATTGATTACCGTCACATTATATCTTGCACAAATTATATTTTTCATTACTTTTAATAATTTATTATTATATCGCAATAGAAAATGAAATTGAATATTTCGCTATACTATATTTCACTATACTATCAGTGTCTGAAATAAATCAACTTAAAATACATTTTTGGTTATATCCCAACACCTCTGTTTTTATCCATGAAATTTTCTTACAGCAACAAGTTTTATTTTCAAATTTACATTTTTAAACACCATATACAATGAATAATTGATCATTTGCAAATAATGGAAATTTCCTCCTGTATTATTGTTTAATATATCTATAAAATAACCCTAAAAACATGATGAAGACAAATATAGGAAATAGAACTAACAATTTATACAAGTAATATCTTGACTTCTAGTTCACGAAGAAAATAATATCAAGATGGAACAAGATATATTTCTCTACTTGTTTATGACAAATGGAAAGATCAACAGATCGTTTTTGTAAACATATCAAATCAATATCATATAAAAGTATAATCACTATCGAATAACAAAAGAAATGTAATGGAGAATGAAGAGGCTGCTACCATATTTGTAATTTGCAAGGTTATTGTTATAGCAATATATCTATGAACAAAATTGTATTTTCTAGTAAAATATGACTAAGATTAATTTAATACAGGTTGACGATGCATAAAAAAACAAAACATCTCTACTTTATAACGAGTATGATGTTCAACAACAAGAAATAGATTTTCCTCTTCCAAATAACATAGAAATCTATCTTTATTTCATATTGATACCAAAGTATATCCCAAATGAGTGCACTGTATCCTTTTTGTTACAAAAACTACTGCAAATATTTTCAGAGTTTTTCCATAAGAGCAAAGCATTCAACTGTTTTCGTAAAGTTACTGCTGAAATGTTAGCGAGAAAATGCGAAGAGCTCTGACTTGAACTGTACAAATAGAACAGAACTCTAGGTTTTACTACTACCGTTCTTCAAGCTGCCATCTTTTGAGTTTTACTTCAGAATCTTTCTCGTGTTGCTACTACATAGTTGTTTTATGCATTTGAAATTTCCATCTAATGTGAACTGTTTGCAAATTGAATAATCAAAATATTTCTGTTGCAAAAGTGCTTCCTCTACTTCCTAGTTGTTATACTTTCCTAGCAACTTCGATGTATGAGAATGTATAGAGTTCAAATCAATATTCACTCATATTTTCCAAATTTAAATATAAGAATCTTTTTCAGCAAATTTTGATGGCTATCCCTCCAAAGCATGTTTTATTATACAAAGTCCCAGGATAGACGTTACAAGAGATATAATGGAATAAAAATTTTTGAACTTCAATTTTAATATCCTGCTTGTTGAGAACAAAATTTCAGGAGCATTTTTAGTTCTTAAAAAACAAGCGAACCATGATGGTGGAGTGAGAATTATTTTCATTTCAGGTAATGTACCTTTTTTTCATGCTACGTCAAAATGTTACTGGGAAAAGTTGTGCAGAAGAAACTATTATGGGCGTATACAAAATTTCAAGTTAAATTGCCTAATTTGATGGATCCATCATGTTGAAAATTAAACCAATTTCTCTTCAGGTAACGTACGCTTTTTGTTGATAATAGGTTAAAATGTTATGAAGAAAAGTTGTTAATGATGTGATGTTAAGTCACTACATAAAATTTCAAGTTGAATTACCTACTTTGATGGAATAGTCATTTCTTTAATCTAGGGCTTTTCGATCAAAGTAGGCAAATTAATGTGAAATTTTGTATAGTGTCATAATATCTCATCCCGAACAACTGTTCTCAGTAACATTTTGGCGTATTATGTACAAAAAGAGTACATTACCTAAAGATAAATTAGTTTTATTTTCAAAGCCATGGTTTGATCAAAGTAGGCAATTTAACGTGAAATTTTGTATAGGGCCATAACATCTTACTTTGAACTACTTCTCTTAGTAACATTTCGATGTAGCATGAACATAAAATGTGCTTTGCCTGCAACGAAAATAGTTCCCACTTTACCATCATGGCCTGCTAGTTTTTCGAAAACTAAAAACACTAAAAATGTTCAGTCCATTATACCTCTTGTAACGTCTACCCTGGGACACACTGTATAAAGGCACTAGTCCTCAGAAAAAAAAACTAACGTTAGTTTATAAACTTAATGCAGTTTTGGGTTCCATTACCATTATCCTCCATTTTGCGCTAATCTGCGTCAGTTGCGGTAGCTGATTCTGATGAATCGCAGGGTAAGTGTGCTACGAATAATATTCGGCATTTTTTACAAAAACAAGTTATTTTGATTATGCGTTCCGCAAGTCTGCGTATATGTTATTATCAAAATTTGTCTGTCTTATTTTGACTTAATTGTATTTGATAGATTAGATAGTGATTTTTATTCAAATAAAAGAGTATTTTACAAACAAAAATACAAAAAGTGAAGTTTGCTTTCGTGCTCTTCAACTTAACCTGAGATTATTAGCAAGAAATAATAACGTTAGCCCCATATGAGCCGATTCCAACATCGCGCATCGTATCAACACCCAAATACAAGAAAACCAATATTGCTGAGTCGTGGCACGTCAGCAAGAACTAAGCAAAATTATTGCTGTAACAGTTCAAGTCTCAGTTTTTACAAAGCGCTGTCATCGAGCAAGTCCTAACTTTTGATGAAAGGTCATTGTAGGCTCTTAAAGCTAGGTAAGAGAAAGATTGCTTAAAGAGCTGAGATTTTGTCACGTCGGTCGTGTTGTCAGCATTGTGACATCACGGAGGCACCCAGAGTGAACAGTGTTTCTATGAGGTGATCAACAATAAGTCATCGTGGGTTATCTTTACATTGGCGCTGCTTTCGTTGTTACTAATGAAATCCTTGTTGGTTATTCTTTAATCATTTGGAGCTGCGATCGGGCTAAATACCTAGAGAGGTTTTGGCCAACTTAAGAACAATGAAGATTCTAGAAATAGTATTAAACCCAAGAAGAAACAATCATTAATTAATGCTCACTTGTTAGGAATCAAGAGATCAAACAGATATTCTGAAATTTTTGTTGGAATTGTCAGGTGCACTGAGGAACAGATGTGGCGCATGTCCAACCAATTTGAAAAGTTGGTATACGATACCTAAGTCCAAATTGTAAAATACAGTGTTTCCCATAAAGTTCGCACCAAAAGAAAAACTTTTTTATTATTGGCTTTATCGAAAAACTTTATTTGAACAAAAAGTTTTGCCTCACTTGAAACAAAGAAGGAGCCATAGCAACTTTTGAAACAATTGCTAGTTTGGCGGGAAAACTGAAAAATTCAAAATGCTCATAGGAGCAAAGTACCTTTGGTTTTAGAGTAATCTAAAAATTTTATAGAAATAAGTTATTGAGAATTGAAAGTTATAGTGAGATATGAATTTTCAAAAAAAAAATTCTATAAAAATTTTCATCTCGGGTTTTACTCAACCATTCAAATGTTTTTTCCATAACGCAATATTTTTTACGTGAATTCGCTCCTTTGCACCTGTTTTTATTATTTCAAATCTAAACATTTGCACATTAGGAGTTTCATTCTTACTTCAAATGCGATATTTGAAAAAAAAAAGATTTTCCGTACATTTTCTTGGTGCATACTTCTTTTACTTTTTCCAGTGCAAAAGTGAAAGCAAATATTTTATTATAGGATTATCAGAAACATATTCAATAGTCAAATATCAAAAAAAATTTCATACAAAAAATGCTTAGTTTAGGAACAATAATAATTATTATAAAAAATGTCAAGGTAACTTGATATTTTCGGCAGAAGTGGTTTTTTATAATAAATATTGTTCCTAAACTAAGCATTTTTTGTAAAAAAATTTTTTTGATATTTGATCATCGAATATGTTTCTGATCCTATAATAAAAAAATATGCTGTCACTTTTACACTGGGAAAAATAAATGAAGTATGCACCAAGAAAATGTACGGAAAATCAATTTTTTTCAAATTTTAAAGTGAAGATAAAACTTCAAATGTGGAAATGTTTCGACTTATAATGATAATAACAGGTGCAAAGGAGCTAATTCACGTAAAAATTATTGCGTTATGGAAAACACATTTGAATCGTTGGGTAAAAACCGGATAAAAATTTTTACAGATTTATTTATTTGAAAATTTATATTTAACTAAAACTTTTGATTTCCAACAACTTATTTCTATAACATTTTTCGATTACTACAAAAACAAAGGTACTTTACTCTCATGAGCATTTTGAATTTTTCAATTTTCCCGCCAAACTAGCAATTATTTCGAAGGTTGCTATGGCTTTTTTTTGTTTCAAGTGAGACAAAATTTTTTATCCAAATAAAGTTTTTTGAGAAAGTCAATAATAAAAAAGTTTCTCATTTGGTGCGAACTTTATGGGAAACACTGTATAACGAATACAGGCATTCTGTGTTCTTTGAATTCGTGTTGAAGTGATTGAATAAATAGACGACACCACAGTAAATAAAGCAAGATAAAATTAGGCTTTCACGTAATAGATTTTTCATATTAACATTAGCGATGTTTCGATGTATAGAAAAAGAACTTCTCCTGAGTGAGTTTATGGTAAAGAGTGAATTTTGAGCTCTAGTTAAAAATTAAACAAATTTTCAATGCAATTTGTGATTTTAAGTTTTTGACTACCTATTCCAATATTTAAGCCGTCTGTGCTCCTCTGCCGGTTCCTGACTCTACCAGAGACTATAACCGCAGATTTTCCGGAGTTGATAGAAAGGCAATGACGCTCAGAAATTTCGAGAAGATTTCCGAGATTCCCATTGATATAATTTTCAAAATCCAAGAATCTGTCTGGAGGAAATCTCGCAAACAGATGCGTATCATCAGCATGACAGTGAGTAGTACAGTGGCCTAATACTTTGGAGAAGTCCGTGGTGTGAAGAGTAAATAGCAGTGGACCCAATACGGATCCTTGGGGAACACCGCAAAAGAGACCCTTCCCACTGCAGAAACTTTTGATCCCAATCTCCCAACCTGTAAACTATCATTTAGATATAATTTCAAAAATGTCACAACATCGCTGCGCACACCAAAATAATTGAGTTTTGCGAATGACAAGGAATCAAAATATTTAAAGAATCAATTTGATGAAAACGAGACTTAAGAGGACAAAATTGACCTGTTTGATATGGCAACTTTCGCTTTTGGCTAGAGTTAGTATTGGTTGTGCTCTTTTTTGGTCTTGACTAAAGTATTTGATTGTATTTTGGGGGATGCTTTGATGCCAAAATTGACGAATTGCGGTCTTGATGATGATGATGATGATGCTTGCTCCTTAGTGGATTCTTAAATATTTCATCGGAAGCGTTTGTCTCCCTGAATGGGTGGAGGTCTTTTTTTGTACCGGTTTGATACGGTGTGCCACAAGGTTCAGTTTTGGGCCTTTTTTAGTTTTTGATTATCATCGATGACCTGCCGAATGCTATTGATAGTGGATATGTTCTGTTCGTTGTAAGTGTTGATGAGTCTTTGGTTGCGACAGCTGGATCGGTGATTGGGGAGTAGTTCTGCGCTAATGGGTTTAGTTTGAATGTGATCGCGGTTTGTGATGCTATATTGTTGAATAAATCTCTTCGCAAAATATTTAATAGTTCAAATTCAATACTCCATACGAACGAGTTTTGGACGAACAAAAATCTGACCATATTGTTCGCATCTGGTAGTACTAATACACGTTTCCTTCAACTTATCTCGAAATTGTCCGCTCAGACCTTACTCTTTGCAACTTTACACCTTGCCTTGACATCAATTATACAATCATATGAACGATAAATAACCGCAAGGTATATCTACAGCAATGACATAAAATTGGATGAAAGACTGGTGTAGAAAATGA
This sequence comes from Phaenonotum sp. SLE1380, assembly GCA_033557805.1. Classification (NCBI taxonomy): domain Eukaryota; kingdom Metazoa; phylum Arthropoda; class Insecta; order Coleoptera; family Hydrophilidae; genus Phaenonotum; species Phaenonotum sp. SLE1380. The sequence continues at coordinate 10,025 of JAUIMX010000602.1, forward strand.
CATAAAAACTTAAAAATAATATGTATTATCTAGAAACAGTAAACTGAATTCAACAGAAATAAAAAATGTCCTTTGCGGCTTTCATGGATAGATTAACAAAATAGTAGTGGTATACCAATTTCCGGCATGAAATTCAAACTCTCACAGACTTTATTAGTATGATAATTTGATGTCGATTAACTACATGCAACATTTTATATCAAAGTAAAGTTAATTAAGCATATTTAGCCTGTTTACTGTACAATTTGCTTTAATTTTCCATGGAAAAGGGCGTTTCAAACGTAAAGACAGCTGAATCGGAAAATTGTTGTGATACCAAGCGGAGGTCGTAAAAGCCATGCCCCCGGTCTACGGATCACCCGGGGTATTTTTTTCTAACATAAACTCTGCCAAAGAGTCGCTCTTTACAGATGCACAATAACCCTCGCCCAAAGTGAACGAAAAATGCTCTCTACAGTCCCTAGATAATTTATTTCCGACCTCGATTAAAAAAGCGACTCTTCTTTGCACAAGTTTTAAGAGAGAATGCGCCCTGGCAGTGTCCCTAGGCTCCAAGTAACGAACACACGGGAACGAACGAAACATAAGAACTACAAAAAACACATTACTCATTGCGTCCTGGGAGCCTAAATCGGAAAGTGGATCGCTGACGACAATTCCTCCCATAACTTTGTTCGAAACTGTTTGGAAATAGTTCAAGGAAGTTTATTTGTCCTATTTGTCATTGGAGTGACGTTAGATGCATTTGAACCGGTGTAAATTGTATGATATGGCCGGAGTTATTGAATAGAACCAAATTTGATAGGAAAAATATGTTTTTAAACGTTAAGAGGGAGTGCCTTTTCATTAAATGATTAACGCATATTCCTCTGTTATTCTTTTGTGTACTTTAGTATTAAGAAATAGATTCTTCGCGTATTCTTATGCTGGAAAAATTGATAAGTAACAGAATTGATTCAGAAATTCATTCAAAGAATTCTAATTTGAAATCATATATATTGTTTCCTTCATACATGAAACTAAGTCTAAAATATTTCCACTCCACGTATACCTCCGACTGCACTGGAAGTGCAGTCATCCTATATTACTGAATAACAATAGTTGAATATATTTTATTCCATTGATTCTTTTTGTATAATACGATTAATTTGAAATTACTTAAAAAAAAGAATAAAATTTAGCAGGAACTTTCTGCAACTAAACATGAATAAAGTCCATAGAGGTCCAGAAGAATAGGAATCAACGTTGTATTATAATTACAGTGAATAAAATTGGAACGACAAAAATGCAATATTTAGCTAATGATGTACACAACAATTTTTCCAATCTAAAGTTGTGCTCTTAATTTTTAATTTGGCTCAGGTAAAGATTAGCACACCATGAATTTACCAAAAATTCTAATGGGAATGGTAAGTTCAGGTTATTTGAGA
>JAUIMX010000603.1:0-11443 GCA_033557805.1 Phaenonotum sp. SLE1380
AAAAGGGCGACAGGATTGCAATAACCCAATTGCAATCCCAGAGATGAACTTGGTGAGAATAATCGTCAACAACGGACACGGTCTCCAAATTTTCCCAAGAATTCTTCGAAACTCAAAACACGAGAAACTGCGGAGAACCTCTCTCTACTAAGTGTCAATACCAACTGGATCGAGGCGCACCAAAATCTAACAATCATAGTTACGACACACACAGGGCCGTAACAATTATGCAATTACAAATTTCCAAAATATATACGCTACCATGATTCAAATAATAATTTATGATTGTATTCAGATGAGTGAAAGAAAATGATGATGTATTAGCATTAAAAACTTTATTCTCCTACTCGTATAACTATAGGGTACTCTTCTCAAAATCAGTCAAACAACAATATCACAGCAGCTTTATTTCCAAAACGGACGAGCTTCCGTCAACATTTCGTAGGTATAATTATAGTTAAAGCAACATTTACAAAATTACACTCGGTAAATAGCAAAAAATATCTCAAAAGGTAAATTTAGATTTTGAGAATATTATTGTAATAAATTTGAATGCTACCCTACAAATTTAACTTCGAAACAAACGTTCGTTGTTCAACAAGTGTTATTTTAGTATTGTTGTTTTAGGCCATAATACTTCAAATGAAATATTGACAAAAGCTTGGGGTTTTTGAAAATATAGCCGCCTGTGAAACCAAGATCATTGTTGTTTGATTGATTTTGAGTGAACTACGTTATTTTTAGGAAAATATACGTTCTTCATTTCACAGTTCTCATTATTCCTTGTTAATTATCATCATTAGTTTATAGAACAGACAGTAGCAAAAATTGAAAATAGTATTCTGAATTATTCTCATAATTAGAATAACGTGACCCACTACAAGGATAACATGATCCACTACAAGGTGACTTATCTAATGAAGGAAAAGGAGGAACTTCCTTCTAAATATAAATCTTGTATTGAGTATTTTATATGGCTACATGTTCCGACGAGTTTCACTCGTCATCTTCACTCATGTAGCCCCCAATAAAGAGTTAATTTTTAAAAGGAAGTGCCTTCATTTTTTTTTCAAATTATTCAACTCGTAGTGGATTACGTTATTCTAATTATAAGAGTGTAGATGACGAGTGAAACTCGTCGAAACATGTATCCTTATAAAATACTCCATAAAGAATCAATTTTTGCATGGAAGCGCCCCCTTTTCTTTTATCAAATATTCTCATAATATAATTGAACTGGTCGTCAAAACTTATGACCATTATAATTTAACTGCAGTCTTAATTCAAATGTATTGTCCGGCTTTTTTGACGAAACAACTTTATCATATCGTTACTCAAATAATTTTGATATTTACAGGAGACCAGTAATGCGGATGAATCATCAAACAAAATACCATAATTGCAAGATGAATATCAAATGTACCCTTCTGAAAGTAATCCGCATCGCAAGCTACAATTTTAACGTCATATTTCACGTAATTTGTGGGGTACCGTCAAACGCAAGAGTTTCTGTTCAAGGGAAACTCACAGATCCAATTTTCCACTCTTACGTACACCTTGAAGTGCTGCTCGAAAACTGCGTTGCGTGTTTCACCCATCAGAACAAGAGCTAATGCGACGTAGCAAAGCCTGTTGAGTGTGGAAATACTTACAAAACATGATCTTTGACGTCTATAACTGGTCTTAAGGGGGATGTGTTATTGCGAACCAAACGAACTAGGCCGTGTATGCAGGTTAATTCAATTGTTTTGAGATTAGAGCATACTGTGTCTTATATTTTCACTAATTATAATGAAAAAGAGGATAAAAATATTTCACAAACTCATTGAGTCATATTGGATATCTGCAAGTTTATTGAACAAATGAAATTTTGATGAATTATAAAAACTTATCATGGTGGTACTGGGATCAGATTTGACAAAAATTATTACCGATATTAATACACATTTAATGAAGTTGATGTTCTGTATACAAGTGCCTTAGACTTGCGTGTACAGCTGCATTTCAGATACTAAGCCTTAAAAGAAATTTTATATTTTATATCAATATCCATCGCTCATTACTATTTTTCACAGTGAACTAACAAAAATTTCTTATACACTATGAAATATTTCATAAATGATATGAATCAGTTTCCATCAAGTAATGTTTTGTACATTGATAGAATCAAATAGCATCCGATAATTGAATCATGGAAGGCTGCTTTGATATATTTACACATTGTTATAGTTTCACTGAAGAATTTGATGTGATAGTACATCGATTTAATGTGATTTTTGATTATTTAGATGAACAACTGATGTTGATATCAAAAATATAATGAAGAGTTTCATGTGATAAGACATTATTTCAACAATTTAACGAAGTAGTACATTGATTTGATGTAACTGTTCGTTATTGATATGAACAACTAAGATAATATCAAATACATGGGTATCGTATGTTATTCTGTTGTACGTAGGTATATTTGTTCTACAAGATATATTATTTTCTCGATTTAATGATTTTCTACAACGTCACTACTTACACCCTCGTGGACCTATTGGATTAATAAATCTATTTTAACCTACTATTATAGCCTTCCAATAAGATATTGTAATATTCCTCCACGACATCTAACACCAAAGATCAATCTAAGGCAGCAGTTTTGCATATTTTACTATGCGATCAGCATCGAAAACTTTTGAATAGGCCAAATACGTAGTCGAAGAAATTGAATATAGATATACATTGCTCAAGAGCTATTAACATCACATTTAAATTGACAAATATTTTTCTAGGTATGCTAAAAATAAAAATTCCTACATCAAATGCTTCATGTAGTTGTGGACATAAGCTCATGAAGAATCTAAAACCGTTGAAGAATATACGGATGTTGTTATGGTTTCCGTAACCTTTTCAACTAACTGTTCATACGGATGTTTATACATATGTATTTAATCAACTACCAGCTTTAAAATTTTTAGAATTTGAACCAGTATTTCCTAATGATTGGAATTCTTTCATATTAGATGATTTATGTTTAATTAGAACAAGTTGTTCCTTGTGAAGTTTATTACATTTATTAGGTTACGGTTTCGGTTTTATAAAACCATTATCAGGCCTAGTAGTGATAAATCTGATATACAATGTATTCAGTTTCCATTTTAACACAGATTATCGCAAGTCACGTTTACATATGTGGGCAGAGTGCTTCTATGTGCATTATTGGAAATAATTAATTTATTTATTTAATACAAAATCAGTACGGGCAATTGTCCAATGTACTTTGATAATATTATCACTCCACCAATCAGCAATCTCAGAGAGCTTAACCGACATCAAAGTCTATTATAACATGATGACTGATAGCATTATACCATTTAGTTCCATTTAGAATTCCGAGAAAAAAAATGGAAACTCTAAAGAGCAATCGACTAACTTCTGACGATCCAAATTCGCGAATATTTGTTTTATTATTGATTATGTCACAGTGATAATCCTTCTCACTTCCATAAATATCAGCAATTTTTGAGAAAAAATTGCAAATGTTATGTTCGCTAATTATAAAAGTCGTTGCATTGATTTATCTTTATAATAAATTGTCTCCAGTGGACGAAAATGGCTGAATTTATAAAAAGGAATAACTTCCTCATTCAGTAGTAAACATTGACATGTGTGTCGAATTATTGTATCAAGATCTATTAGTTTAATTATAGATTTCATAGTTGGTATTCTCTATTACACCGCAATTATGGTAAATCTACGTCAATCATGGTCAACATTCATCTCCACCTGCTAAGGTACAATCAACACCGACAGGAAATGTTATTTGAGTAAAACTTGAACAGGGAAGAAAATATTTAAAATTAAAATTACATCCTCCTGTCACTGTTTCAACAACTTCTCAGCGAAAAAATGAGAAGTGTACCGTTGTGTTTGCTACAAAACAGTAGTGCATTGATTTAGGTAGTAATAGTTGACATGACGAATATTTCTAATTTGTGAGGTCAGCAGAACCAAACCTATCTGGTTTTGATGCGTTATATATTTACTTAAATTTTAGACGTCATTGTTTATCTCAACGATTAGCGTTAGGACACTGAAATGTTAAATCATGTTGCAATTGTTAGGAACGAAAAATGCATTCGAAAAGCTGAAGTAGTTTCAATTATACAGCAGTTTTCTTGGGCCCTGACCACCTAATCGACGTATAGGAGTTTACATGTTAAAGTTTCTGCTTTTTAAAGCAGCATTTATAGATCAATTTCCACAAATAGCATGTCACTTCACGAATAATTTGAATATCTGAAAGATCAAGTTTAATTATTACGATATCATCACCGCAAATGTTTTAATTATGCAAAAGCCTATTTTGCCGAAGTATTTTAATAAATATTTAAATTACCTTTAAAATGACATATTATTTGCGGGAATTTGGCCATAAATGTTCCTTTAAAAAGGGAAGAACTTTGAGAGTACGTCCTAACTGAACAGGACAAATGCGGTGCGTGCGGTAGGACAAAAATCAAACACACAAAAGTAGATGAGTGTGACGGAACTGAACACGGCACAGTTGTTTTTGACAGTACGCCTGCCGTACCTACAAGTGGGTATTTATTTATCAATTATGAAAAAAATTAATTGTAGAGGCCTGATGATGCCAGTTCAATTGGTGAAATCGGTCGCTTTTGATGAATAAAGAAAACAACAACGAAGTGGGTCTCTTATTTGATATATAAGAGAACCTTGATGTGAAAAATCGTTTACATATGCCTGAAAACTACTAAATAACGTGGAGCGATTCAATTCGTAAAAAGAACGGAAAAAACTAATCCACTGCTGTAACCATAAAAAAATAGTATCTGTACAGTGTATTTTTTCAAATATTACTTTATAGGAATTCACATGAAAATATGTTGCATCTTGCATACGGTTTCTTTACTTGAAATTTCGGACAGTTTAAGTTTGGACTATTTTCTGGAGTCTTAATCATTTTAAATTACTTACTACGAAGCTTTGCTTAGAAATGAGCATGCTAAACTTGCTGCCAAAATTTCAGTGGAAATTTCATGAAATAATTTCATTCAAGAAACTGGGAACAAACAAATATAAAATATTTGAAATCAAGTGCTGAAATTATTGTTCATATGTTGCAAAACAATATCATAATCTCTCCCAAAAGTTAAATTCCACGTTCTTCAGATAGTGAATCGTTGTACCTTTAGTAATTCTATTCCAAAGCTTTCGCAAATCTTGAAGCCTATCCTCAATATTGTCGAAAGTTGTCGTGACTGGAAATAATCTAGAGGGATTTAATTGGGGTTTCAGGCAACGTTCATTTCATCCATGTCCGATATTCTCACTCAAAAATTCGATAACTATGTCGTGTATAGTTTGCGAATGCTCCATCATGTTGGAATATATTCTCGTCATGAGGGCCTATCCTCTCTACATATGAAAGAATTGGATTCCTCACTGAACTGTTCAATATTTAATGTGGCGTCAATGAAAACTGGCCAAATAATATGGACGCCAAAATTCCTGTCCATAGGTTTTGTACGTCCGGGTTTACGATAATTTTATTCATCCAATATTCACAAAATCCCATCGTTGTCATGGAATTTTTTCAGAGTAAAACATGTACTTTCCTAGTTTTTGTACTAACGGGGGCGAATTACTTGATCGTAGACTCATATTGATCCTATTAATATTTGATTTCAGGGAAAGTTTTTTGTTGGAAGATTTCGGTTGAATTCATTCCACCTTGTAATAATGAAAATCTCCCAACAAATAACTTTCTCTGATGTCAATTAATAATAGCATCAACATGAGTCTACGATCAAGTAATTCGCCCCCGTTAGTACTTCACTTCTTCTAGTAATCCATAGCAGTTGCTTTTCGATACCAAAATTCTTTACAGAAAATTCGTGAACACCATGTAAATTTATCATATGTAAATTACTGTGTACTATTGAGCAAAAATGCACTGTATATTGATATCAAATCATAAAAGATTGTTTTGTTGGTTGCATTCAATGTACTGGTAACATGAAAATTAGTGAGAAAAAATGATTTTCACACGTTTTTGTATAATTTACATCAATTAAAAATAAATTCATCAAGCATTTAAACTGGTAAAAAATATGAAGATGTAATTCTAAACATAAAAGTATGCATATGAATAACCAATTTAGAATCTACTTTGTTAACGATAAGTATCTCTCATAAATAAGTCTCGGTCACTCCGTATAAATACTGTTTTGTTTTCCATAACATTCTCTACCATTATTAGTGCCAACTGTAGACTGATTAATTTTCATTAGAAAATACACAAACGTAGGTTACCAACAGAAAAGTAATAATTTTTTTAATTATGGATTACTTATTTTTTCCATTGTTCCACACGTAATCACTCTGAAGCATTTACTGAAGAATTTAAATAATGCGAAAGAACAGACGTTACTACGACCAGCCATAATAATCGTCACGCATTTCAAAGAGATTAAATACTGGATAATTGCAAACTTGATGACTTAATTTCATTACATGAAGTAATATCGCAATTAATTGCCAGTTCCAGAGCAAAAGTGATTATAGACTGGAAAACTAACTTGATAACACCGTAAGAATTCAGAATATTCCCATCCCTTTAATCGTTCGCAGTTGACGTTGCTATGGTTTTACCAACCCCTTCTGTTATGATGAAGTCTTGGTGTTCACTGGCGCAACCTTAATTACAGAATTAATTAAACCCTTTAATTACGGAATGATATACCAAATTTTTAATTGATTAATATACAGTGCAATAGTACTTCTAACAAAAATGGGCTAGCTCAGCACAAAAAAAAACTATTGGAAGGGTTGTTCCTCTGAAATTATCAAAGAAAACGTTGAAATAGATTTTTTATCGATCAGTTGATCCGATAGTTCACTAACGAATCAACAGTGATTAGTAACCATAGCTCATACTGAATGCGATAATTGCCAAATTATCGTTAAAATTTCGTGTAAATTAAAATGAAAGGAAATTAACTTTCATCGGTTACTATAGCTCCAATGTTTCCTCTCCCGAATATACTACTGATATGAATGTATGGAATACTTCCACAAATTCGTTGAAAAAAGTATAACAAATTCAAGGGACATTAAAATATAGGAAACTTTTGTGAGGTTACGTGTCTTTCAAATAGAAAAAAAAAGTGAATTCAAAGAAACAACATGACAAGTGAGTTCCTAAATAGGTAAAAAAATTTTTTTCCTTTAAATTTTTCATACTTCACCATGTAGGTAGCATACCTTTTATGAACGGTTTTTGTTCTTCAATATTTGTTTTGAATGGATAACACTTTTCAACATAGTTTTCTCCTTTTTTTGCTGTTCGTGATAAAATATTATCCAGCATCAATTACAGGTACTGAACAGATGAGTACAATAGAAGGACTTAGACAGATTTTCTTCGCGCATTCAGTGTAGCACTGGATAATGATATAAGTTATTCCATATAGAGTGAAAGTGATAGTTCTGTGACTAATAAGTAAGTTCAATGGACAAGTGAAGTGGTTTTGCAGTGATTTAACACATACAAAGTGTGATTAAAAAATACAGTGAAGGAATTTTTTATACCAGGAACTGTTATATCTACGTCCATTTTGTTTATCTGCTTCTAGAGCTAGAAGAGTGACGTTATATAAAATTTAGTTTTAGGTTGCAAAAAAGTGCCAAAGTAGCTCATGGAATGTTGAAACCAGTGTAGGTGATAATGTGGTGATTCCGGAGACTAAAGTGATATGAGCGATTCAGGAGTGGGAATGAATCGGTTGAGGACAAGCAAAGGTAGAGACGTCCTTCGACAAAAACCAACGAAAACGCGCAAAAAGTAGCAAAAATCATTCCAGCAAACAGAAATGTGACGATTCAAGACTTTGCCCAAGCAACATTTTAGGTCGAAATTACAACAAACCGACCACGTAATAGGGTAGCGACTTGACCAAATTAGTTAGAATTTACCATTGAATTACGTCACATCGTCGAAAGTGGGGAATGAATCGGAAGTATTTAGGAGGTAATTTCAAGAGCTATGAAGGGAATTTTACTTTGAAGTCCAAATAATTATTGTATAGTGTGCTTATTGGGCAATCTTTTCAAAATATTTTTCAATAGATAAATACCTAGAAATCAACATCTATTTTTTACTCATAATTCTCAAAAAATCATATATTCAAGTGAATGTTTGATTCAAATATACATATACACATATGAAAGCAAGTCACGACTTTCATTTTGACTCTCATCGCCCTGATTTGTTCTCATTTCTGAAAATAATGCACTCAGTATAAGTAAAAAATATTTGGTTCAAGAGTATATGATAGAGCAATTTGTACCTAAATAAGGCTACCAAACACTACAGCAAAATTCATGGAAAGAGGAGAATAAGTGGCAAAATATTTCACTAAAAATGAGGCTGAACGAATATGACTTCTCTTTCCATTTTGAATCATGCTTTTTCTAGCATATTGTTTGTCGAATGACAAAATATATTCTATACCCGCGGGCCACGTTCCGTGAAATAAAAATACTAAAAGTCGCGGGAAACGAATCGCGGACGTGAGCTTTGCGTATTCGATAAAAATTTTATGCATTTTGCTTAACAAAATAAAATGATATTGTGTTGGTGGAAAAACTCCACCGAGCGTTGCAGTTCGACTCTCATTGTTTGAAATTAAAAATATTGTGACGCGTATTTGACCTGATTTGGAGAAACAATGGGGATCTAATAAACTGTTTCTCCTATTTTTACTCGAAAGTTCTCTCACTTTTGAAAAGTAGCAAGACATGATACTATTAAAAGGCAGTGTATCCCAGAAAATTTGCAACAAATGGGAAACTTTCAATGGCTTTATAGAAAAAATGTATTGAAATAAAAAATTTATGCAACGTCTGAAACAAAAGAATAGCTGCACCTACACATGTTCGAAAAATTCAGTAGTTTGGTGTGAAATTTGAAAAATTCTAAATAAGCTGGGAAATAAAGTACCCTTTTAATTACTGATATCAAAAAATTTATTTAGATAAATCATTTACAATTGTGAACTGTATGTATAGAATTTTGAAACGAAATTCGATTTTTTCTTAGGGTTCCTGTACAATATACTATAGTTCAGAGAATTGGAGAGATTGGAAAGTTTATTCCAAAATCATGTTCCATTTCCTAGTTTTCATCAACACTTCCTATTTTGCAAACTTATTTGCTGAATTCAAATATAAGGAGACGAACAACTTTGGGGACAATTCTAAGGATGACACTATAGAAACTGATTGTAATGGTGATTATAATAGTGTTGGGTTTATTGTACACAGCAATAATGAAGATGGCAGTAATGTTGAAATTAATTAAGCACAACCAGCGATGTTTGAATGCCGGCATTCTGTTTCGTGTATAAAGTACTGGATACAAAGCGTACATGTGAGATGCTCCATTGCGAAACTGTAACAAATGGACTGGGGGTATGAATTCGCCTTGTTGTAATCACTTTGTAACAGAAATAATATCATTATAAAGAGAAGCAGTCGTGTATGCGGTATTTTAACGAATAGTTTTTTTTCAAAAGTCATGCTCTTGGAAATATAATGTGTAGCATAGAGAAAATACAGAAAAGAAAGAAATTCGTCATATTTCATACGAAATGACGAGGATAGAACAATTTTTGAAAGAACCTTGTGTTTAAAAATGATCCAGGATAATGAGGTTGTTGCCAAAAAATATTCGATACCTAAATTATGCTTTTCCATAACTATATGTCCAAATTTTCGAAAATTGAATCAGTAGGTTTTGTAAAATTGATAAAATAATTTTCGGAGCCATTTCTCTTCTATATTTCGTTGGAATGTTTGACAATCTCATACCGGTCCTAAGGATCTAACTATTCAGTTATATGGTGATATTTTTTCTGATTAACAAATTTCTCAACTAATTGTGCCAATAATAACAAAGTAAAAAATAGACATACCTTGACAATTGGTTTATTTTCACGCTACATTATTGAAAATATGTGCGATAATCCTTTTTCAACCATTTTCCAGCTATTTACTAATTTTTTACGTTCTTTTCCATCCATAATCATATTTCAAATGTAGTTTGATTGCATTTCCAGTGAAATTTATGTTTCTATTTCTTAAAATATTATCTCGCTTGTACGAGGAATTTTTATTTGTTCATTTAATTCGGGCGTTATTCAATGCTAAAGTTGAAACCTGAATGAGATAGTATACCAGATACAAAGTTTTGGATGTAGAGAGGCTTTTTGTACGCATAAATTCAATAGGAAATAGAATGGATTGAATTTAAATTTTTAATATAGTTATTTTGATGACAAAATTTTATGAATAATAAATTGCCGTTACCAACACACTGTTTATATTATATTACCTATTCATATTCGCGTCACCAAAATTTTTACCATACTTTTAAAAATTTTCATAAATGTGAGACCACATTTTCATAGCACTGTTTTTATTATATAATTTATTCAAATCTGCATCGCCAATATTTCGAATTTATTTTTAAGAATTTTCGCAATAGCCAGACCATATTTTCATAACATTGCACAAAATAAATTTTGAAGTAAAAAGAAAAATCGCCAAATTTTGAATGGAGAATAAAAAAATATTTGCGCTGATTGAGACTTCAACATTTGTTCATTAATATGCTAGAAAATATTGAAGTGAACTCACCTTCAGTTTTTGTACTTTCCCTTTCAGTGATGAATGAGTTCCAATGTGTTGAAAAAGTGATGGTTTGTAATGAACCCAAAGCTTAGCTTTCTCCTTCTTGCAATCGCTATTTTTGTCCCAGTTGCAAATTTTTGTGTTGATTAAGTGATCTAGGAGCCAATCGACCGGTTTGTCATTGTAGAACATTTGGAAGAACTGGATCAACCATGGAAGCTCGGCACTTTTGAACATTTTTCCTGTAAAAAAAAGAAATACCAATTGTAGTACCTGCACAATACGAATATTAGTGGAACTGCAATTTGATCAAACATTCAGGATGTGAAAATAGTTTGTTAACTAGAAAACGGTACGATGGGGTATAATATACCCCAGCGTAATTCAAATCAATGCCATCTAGCTGTAACTGGCCTCACCCTCTTAGATTTTTATATAGCTTCGTATTTAACAATATTTTTGACAGTGCACAGAAAAAATTTTGTTCTACACCAACTGTTTTCCTGTAATAACGTACTACACCTGCCAAGTTGTTCCGTACCTAATCGTACAATACTAATTCCACGGAAAGTGAAATTTTGCTTTGTTTCATGGAAATCATCATTATCTACATTGAAATGATGATATATCCCCATTTTTCTGAAAAATTCAGCTAGAATTATACAGTGCTTCCCAAAAAGTTCGCATCATATGGGAAACTTTTTTATTATTCACTTTATCGAAAAACTTTATTTGA
>JAUIMX010000604.1:0-11436 GCA_033557805.1 Phaenonotum sp. SLE1380
GCGAAGCGAGCCAAAGCATATACGCATTGGATTTTAGGCGACTTGATTCTAGATTCATTTACCGACCGATCTGGCTGGAACGAAATAGAAGATATTGAACAGCACTGTTCTAGAATGTTCTTGAAATTTTTTTTTCAATTGTTAATACAATACATATTTGGAACTATAGAACTCAGGTGAACGATCATCGAAAGATTAGTTCACTAAATTGAACTAGACTACCCACTTCTATTTTAGCTATGAATGTTGGCAAGTTTAGGGTTAATTTCCAAATAGTCCCATCACAAATGATTCTTCGAAATTTTCATATCCATTAATAATGTTGCATTTTTAATTACAAAAAAAATAAATATTTACCCTTATCTTCATAATCGAACTCTAGTTTCATAAATTTCCCTAATTTAATTTTCATTTGAAATTTTGGTGTCCGTTAAATCGAGGCTCCACTACTTGAAAATTCAAAGTTCAAAATCACGACAAATTTACCATACATGCGCAGTTTACCCACAATTAATATCATAGCAAAATTATCACATGTAAACAGTAAATTATCTCCCGATTTTTTCTCCTTATACACCTTCGGCTTCGGCCAAAATTCGACCTTCGGTCGGACACTAGAAACAAAGCATGAATGCATAACATTTTTTGTAAATATCATAATTAACCGTTTAGTATCAAAACTTAATCATATTCTGTGGGCAACTCACTGGTGTCCTTTTTATGGTTGCAGCACTGATTGTTAGGGTTTATGTACATCCTCAATAAGAATCTTTTTAAAATTTTTTTCTACTTCTAAAATTTTTATGTCATCATAATCAAAATTTCATTAGAATGAACGGCAGTTGAACTTGATTTTTTTCTTGTATCTGATTTAAGTTGGTTTAAAATAATCTTAATGATTGTGATGTAGTTTCTATGTATTTTTTCATAATTTTTGCAGTACAATGCATTGCATCACATTTTTCTTTTAATCTATTTGTGAATTTGTTACCGAGAAAAGTTTTTAAATTTCATTGGTGTAAAGAATGGGTATGTATATTATTCTCTTGTAATTATCTCTTTTTCGTTTTTCTTGTTCTTGATGATTGTGATTTTGGATGCATGTGTTACTGGATTTTTGAATTATGTTCAAATAGAACGGTCACCTAAAAAAACTCAACTCATGGTTCAGAGTGTAACATTTATTCATGTAGAATGCAGACTGAGCTGAAATTTTATATCTGATGGTAAAGTACCACTTTCATTTGTGCGGTTAAAACGAGTTTTCTTTTCAGCTCAAACTTCTATATGCCAAATGTTATTGATCAAGTTTCACTCATGGTCGAGATTCATCAAAATCTTAAAAACGAATTTTTGCATGATCACTATAGGTACTTCCTCTTTATCAATACATACAATACATTCCTTCGAAAGGGTCAAACAATAAACAATTTCTCAAAACTAAACTAAAAATTCAAGGATTAAGATTTGGCTAATTGAGAAAAAATGCAGTCCAGCACGCTCGCACTGAAACAATTGTAGAAGACCTGAAAAATGAACATTCAAAATTTCAATTGAAACACAAAATGAGCATCAGAGTTTAAAAACAGTTTCCGTTTCCTTGCGGTTAAAAATGGCCAGTAAATATCGTTTAAAGAGCCTTAGAGTAAACCACAATGTAAGCTAATAAAGTTGAGTCTAGGCGGACCTTGCCTTTATCAAAATTAATGTGGGTCTATCCGACCCTAGCCCACTACGATTTCAGCATGATGTTCTTGCTAACGGCCGGGACACTCCTTGAAGAAAAGTAACATATTATTTCAGCGGCAGGAGGCGTGCTATGACAAGATGCCGCGACAATTTTTCACGCTGACAGGTGGGCAGCGGTTTCTCGATAAGAACCTGCTCAAACAAGGATGTAATACGGACGCGGTCGATACCGGAGATCCCTCTAGTGATAAAGACCACAAACGTGTAAAAGCATAGAGGGATTTCCACACATATTAGCCACAAATTCCTACTAGCTGCGTCCAGATAATTCACACTATAACTCATCAGTTTCTTGATTTTATGACACTAGAACAAGGGTTTTTTATAGTATGTTTTTTTTTCGACTAGCCGTATCCAATTTTGAAAATTGTTGTGTTGATACATTAGTAAGTTATTGCTAAGTTTTTGTCTGATAGACCTCAATATTTTTTATCCACGTGGTTGTTTTAATAAATATTCCATTGAGTGCTCCCTCAGAGATTTTATTATTATTGCACGACGTTTCGACAATTGAAGTGTCATCTTCTGGCGCCTACAAAAAGATGTAACAAACTAAGCATTACGGCTATTCAAAGTTGAAAAGAGAACGAAGAGTTACAATCAGTTGTAAATTGTTAAATACCAAAAGTATAAAACACAAAAATAAATATCAACGTTAACATGTATAACAAAAGGATGTTGTATTTTACTTACTATTGTCAAAATTCCCTAACTGAAACTTAATTAACATAATCAATTTTACAGAAATGTCTAATTGCACAAACACGTGGTGAATCTAATTTTTAAGGTTAAAAGCAAAGTTGGTTGTCTACGCTGGAAAAAGCTGTCCGAATTTATTTATTGGACTTAATTATCATAATAATAATGTGTGAATTGGTGTGTAATTGATATCAGAATTTTCATTTAGACACTTTATGTTTGTTCATTTTCTGATCTTATCTATTTCTAATATTTCATATAAGGTTACTTTTGTCCTTTGTTGCAAGTTCGTAATAATTTAATACTATATTTATGTTATTTTTTTGTGAATATGTTGTCCTATTGCTGACTGTATGGAATCCTTTTCAAGTTTTTTGAAACGATATCAAAATGATCTGCCTATTTCTCCAATATATTATGATTTACAACTAGAAAAATCTATTCTATATAGGGGAAAGTAGTACTAGTTGATCCCTTGGGGTGAGATTATCATTTTTGATTTTGCTGAAACCACTAACGTTATTTAGTCGATTGTATTGGTTATTCATTGGTCCGGACACCCCCCGCCATAGTCAAATTGTAATGGCGGCGTGAACGATAGATCAATTTTGACGAGAAATAATAAAAATCGTATACGGCTGACCTAAGGTAGGCTTGACTTTGAGCTTATGTTATTTTTATTTCAACAATGGTGAATGTAATTACTGTTGTATTTGTGGCTTACTTATACAGGGTGATACATGTAACCCGTTCATTCAAGGTTCCCATCATTATTTTGGAATGAAATTTTGTTATTAGGGGTTTTACCATCTTGTCTTCCAAAATAAAATATTTACGTCTTTTTATCACTTCCGGTTAAACCGGAAATGACTGTCACCTTAGTTATTTTAAATAGAGCACCCTATATATTAATACATATTTTAATTCTACACTGAAAAATAAGGTAACTTTATTTGGACATGTATGCCTTTATACCTCACCGTTTTTGAGATATTAGATAAATTCATTTGTTTTGTCAATTGCAGACCTATACAGGATGTTTCAAAATTAGTTACCGAAAATTTAAGGTATGATTAGAAATCACCTCGAATAAAGATTTCTATTATTAAAAATGTTGATTTTAATATTGAAATTTTCCAAATCTTCCCTGAAAAAAACTTATTTGGAAGCGCTGGCATTGAGTAAATTTGGGAATAGGAACAGGAAAAAGAATTCCAAAATATTTAAGAATTGAGTTGTCAAAAGATTGTTGTCAGAAACGTCAGAGTCGAATAAACTTCTAAATTCTGGTCTGTGATTCTGATTAAAATCCTTTTTTGTTTTTAAATTCCATCAATGAATTATATATCAAAAGATCTATAATTTTTATGCTGTCTAAAGAAAAATTTTAAATAAATTGGAAAGCTTGCAGAAGGAAAATTGGTATTTTTTTATTTATAAAACGTTAAAAGACATAATAAAAAGTAACTTATTGCTGGAACCACGTTTTGAAAATAAAAAATTATGGAAAATTCCATCTTTTAATTCACAGTTGGAAGCTCACATCGCGAGCGTTTGACTCAAAATGTCACTTTGGCAGTTTGCTGTCTATTGTTATTATTTTATTATCTCCGATGGTACCCAAAATGTTGAGAATGAGTAACTTTTTTATAACTCTGTAACAAATTGTCCGTTTTGCAAACGGAAAACGACATTGACCCTAGAATAATGCCTATAACAACCAGTTAAATTTTCGATAACTAATTTTGAAACACCCTGTATTTAAAAAATCGTATCTTCTTTACCAATCATGATAACACTTTCATATTCTCGGTAAATTCAAAGAATAGCGTAGAGAATTGGTACAAATCCATTTTTTGGTTTCTCAATTATACAAGGGCTGCACAAAAAATTTCCAAACTTCAAACATTACAAATATTTGAAACTGACTTTTTTCAAAAGGAACACCCTGTATATTTTTATGTTATCAGATTACAACTTCAAAGTACTACATATTTCATGAGGCATGTCTCATACTTAATGTTGACCGTTTTCGAGATAATTAATAAAATATTATTTTTCAATCATTTTTGTCATAGAAAATACCGAATGTTTCGGAATTTCGAAGCATTATTGTAAAACTACTCTCTACATGAGTAGCTAAAATAATTCAGAAAACTTTTTTCCGAAGTCACTTTCTATGAAGGAAGATATAACCTACCAAAGACGATCGCACATAAATGCACTCTGTGGAAAAGCTATTTTCCTGCATCATCTCAAAATGTCATGTATCTTTTTTAAAGAGTAGAATAGGGAAAAGTTCATAGAAGCACTTTTGCTGCTTACACATGTACAATATGGTGATAGAGTAATGCCCCGAAATTCGACAACACTCGGTATTTATCGCCGTAAAAATAATAAGAGTTTATTATTTTATTTATTATCACAATTTTTGAGAGACTTCGTTAGGAAGGATGAAAGACTTATTGGTCAAAACGCCAAGAAACTGTTCCAATATCTTCTATACTCTGCGGCTTCTTTACATTTTTAGTACATTTATCAAAGAAGATTGTGTTAATTAGTTGAGGACTCTTACGTGGACCAATATGAGAGATTCATTCTCTAAGATCTATCTTGAACTGAAGCCATTTTAAATCCTTGTGCATCTTTGTATATCAGTACTGTACCTTCAATTGTACATCTTGATAAAAATTATTATCTTTGTCCCAACAGTTCGGATGGTGGGCGAATCCAATTTTCTCAGAGAACGGAAACTACCCAGAAGTACTCATAAGTAGAGTTGCTGAAATCAGTGCAGCTGAAGGATTCCCAAGGTCAAGACTCCCAGAACTGACTCCTGAAGAGATAGAATACATAAAAGGCACTGGTGATTTCATTGGATTGAATCATTATTCAACTTGGTTGATATCTCCTGGAGAGTTTCCCATAACCGATCCTCCATCATTCTGGAAAGATGTTGGAGTCTTATCCGAAAAAGACCCATCATGGGAAACTTCAGCGGTTGGCTGGTTGACCGTAAATCCATTTGGCTTCCGGAAAACAATGGCGTGGATCAAAAATACTTACAACAATCCTCTTGTATACGTCACAGAGAATGGTTTTGCCGATTTAGGTGAATTGAATGATGTTGGAAGAATTAATTATTATAGAGTAAGAAAAGTTGACTTTCATCGAGATTCAAATTTAAAGTTTATAAATTGATTTTCAGGGCTATCTCCTAGCTTTATTGGAGGCTGTCAACGAAGATGGTTGTAATGTGCAAGGATATGCTGCTTGGAGTATCTTGGATAATATGGAATGGAGAGAAGGTTACTCGTAAGTATCAGAAAATGATTACATATTAAAATAGAAGTTAGAGATTTTGCAAAGTTTCTTAGTTCTAATTTGATAAGTAACATATCAGTAACTCTCTATGTATAGGCAGGATTTATAATCTTAGATGATCATCTGACCGTGAAAAATCCAAAGAGTTTATCAGAAATTATGCAATTATACACAGAAAAGTTGGAGTTCGCTGCATACTTGCTATATTTTTATTAAAGATAACCAGTCTTAGGAAAACCGTAGGTAAGAACAAAATGGTTTTTGACATCACATTGGCGCTTTTAGCATCATCACTTTCCTAATCTCCATATCTCCAATCTACGGTTTTATTAAAGCATTGCCAGTGTAGAGTTTCAAAACGACCAATCAATTTGCTAATTCAATATAAGTAAGCAGTGTTATTGGATATTTGAAACACAAATTGGTTTAGCACAGGGCCAGCCCACTGGCAACCCATGCGCGCCAGTCCACGCATGTTGAATCCACGCACAAGTTGTGAACGTTGACGTTTCATCTCTCAGAAAATGAACGGAATTTTCAACTGTCGGTTTTAGTGATTTTACATTTTTTTTCCGTTCACTTGATTTGATTTGTAAGTTTTATATGTAATTATGTGTTTTTCGGATAATACAGTGCTACTACATTTGACAAATTCTGTCTTCAAATTATGTAGCTTATAAATGTTAATAATATTTTTAAGGTAATCGCAATTCTGATTAAATTGAAATCGATCGTGTTTTTTCCAGGGTCAAATTCGGTATGGTCCATGTCGATTTCGACGACCCAGCAAGAACAAGGACTCCAAAGGCTTCTGCAGAATTTTACAAGACAATTATAGCCACCAGAGTAGTTCCCGAATAATTAATTGTATCAATTAAATATTGCAACATTTCTATAATACTTTGTCTTATTCATGACCCTGCTCTATACGTAGATATGATTAGATAAAATTATAAGTCAAGGCCGAGTGCTCCATTGTGTGTGTGTTTAGTTAGTTGAAAAATTGTGCAGGTTGGCAATGCATAAAATGCACGTGCATAATTTTTGAAGTTGACTGCAGTTTTGAGTGGACCATGTGAGCCATGGAACTAGGGGCTTACATTTTTATCTGTTTGGCAGTAAGTGCTAAATGTGAAAATAATGTATTTCCTAAGGAATTTTTATTTGGAGTTGCCTCGGCTTCTTATCAAGTTGAAGGAGGTTGGAATGCAAGTGGTAAATACTTTTATATTTTTTTTTATTTTAAGATAAGAATTATCATTTTTTAGACAACTGACAATTTATTGACGTAATCAGTTGTGAACAAATAAATAACGACAAATATAAGTTACTAGGTAAAAATTCAAGCTTTCTAGTTAATTTTGCATTTCTTAGATGCTGTAGATGAATTCTATCCTGTTACGTCAATGCTTGTTGTAGTTCTGCTAACTACTTTGAAGTTTTTCCCAAATATTATCTAATATTTTTCCAATAGCATGAAGTACTGAACAGCGTGGAGGATGGGAATTTGGTAGATCGAATATAAAACGATTATTTACAGACATGCATATGTTTTATCTATTTTATTTTTCGTCTTCATCATTGCCATTCTATTTTAGTAATTCGATCTTCAGAAAAGATCTAGCACAGTATCATGCTTAGTTGATGAGCATAGTAATCAATGGACGAAAAAAGTATATAGGGACTGCAGCAACCCTACATGACGAGCCACGAACCTTGAGGAACCGCTGGTACTCATGGGCCTAATATGGAAATAGTTCACATTATTATTATCGTGCATAATCAATCTCAGTCGGCAAAGAGTACCATTAACCTTTGTTATTATTTTCATGGGCTGGTCACTTGTGGCGTCCCTGCACTGCGGCCTATAGGGCCTATTGTGCTTCACCTAGTTATCACTCCTCTAATAATTCTTCAGATATTCCTTGGTCGGTTCCAAGTATATTTTTCGGTGCTAACATGTGGCATATAATGAGGAGAGGTGTTTCCTCCTCCTCTAGGCAGCTTCTATATCTTGACTCTGTTGTGATCCTCATGTAGTAGAGATGTTATTAGTCTTGTAGTGGCTCTTAGCCTACCCTTGCTTAGTTTGAGCAAGTCCTCTCTTCTTTTTTCTGTCGATTCATTGATCCATTACTTGGTATATCTTAATATCGTTTTTTCTAATATGAAATTCTATTGTTTTGCTAGTTTGTGTGCTCCTTGGTTTTCTTTGATTCTAGAATGCCCAAGCACCCACATCAATTGGACTTTGTTTCTTCTACCCAGTTCGCTCAGCCCCTGCAAGCACGCCTCGACCATTCGGGAGTAAACCTCATAGGATGACAATGCGACCAAAGCTCCTTCGGTATCAGTTGATAGTTGCCCTCAATTAGTTCCCGAGCACCCAAAGTTATGGCTGTGCGTTCAGTTTGGAGTACTGTGGCGTACCGCCCTAGGACGACGCCAACTGCACAGCCGAGCCCTCTTACCCTAGCTCTTGACCTTTTCTCTGTTTTGTATCTGTCTGCGTACATGACAACTCCTTGCAACAAATTTCCCTTTCTCTCCATTCTTCCCTTGATGGGATTTTCATTTCAAATGGTTTAGTAAAAGAGTATGTTTTTCTTGTCTGTTTGTCATCATAATTTTAAGCAGATGGGGAAGATTGTTGTATACATTTTTGCATCAATAGTTCTTTAAAAGTTGTGCTCTACTGATTCTATGGTAGGATGTGATGCTTATTTATATGAGCATAGGTCAAGCAGGTAAGTACAAGCACAAATCTGGACGTTTGTGAGACCCTTTCCTCATTCTGTACAAGTAGCATATAATCTTTGAACCAAAGAATTGAGATGGATGCACAACATTTCTCCATGAACTTCCGTATTAACCCATTAAATTCTACCAAGTTACTATCAGACTACTTATTAATGGTGAAGAATTGTGTCAGAATTGATAGTACCCGGGTATTGACTGCAATTATCATATTCCTTCCTCAAAGACTTCCAGCAAGAAACTGCGCGATGAGTTCTTGAATTTTTTTTAGAGTTCTTTGACAAATTTCACGTAGTCGATCAGTTGGTTCTGTGGCATAGTAAGATGCTTCTACGCGTCATCTAGCAGTGGATGATAATTGTTATTACATGAACCTTGTTGATTTCGAGCGATTTCTTTCTTGACGTCAATAGTGTCGCATTTGCGTAGGTTATATTTATATATTTTTTTGCTATTGTTTAGGAAAAGGAGAAAATATCTGGGATCGCTTAACTCATAAACATCCGGAACTGGTAGCGGATGGAAAAAATGCGGACATAGCTTGCGATTCATACAACAAATGGAAAGAAGATGTGAACATTTGTTCGGAATTGGGTGTGAATTTCTACAGATTCTCATTATCTTGGTCCAGAATCCTACCCACTGGATTCAAAAACAAAATAAACCCAGACGGAATTCGCTATTACAATGATCTCATCAATGGTTTAGCAAAGAAAGGCATCCAATCTCATGTAACATTATACCACTGGGATTTGCCCCAACCTTTGCAAGATCTAGGAGGTTGGGTCAACCCTCATATGGCCCAATATTTTGAAGATTTTGCTGACGTGGCCTACAGCAACTTTGGGGACCGAGTTAAAATTTGGATAAGCTTCAATGAACCTTTGGAAATATGCAGAACTGGTTATGGAGGTGGTGACCTAGCTCCAAGAGTTGATGCAGCAGGGATTGGAGATTACTTATGTGGAAAAACTTTACTTCTGGCGCATGCCAGAGCTTATCATATTTATCAACAAAAATATGCTGGTGCGCAAAATGGAAAGGTTGGAATAACGATTGGTTTGGCTTGGGCTGAACCTAACTCACAATCCCTTGAAGATATCCAGGCAGCTCTGAGGAAAATTGAGATGGAGGTTAGCTTTAAACTTTTCTTGCAGTTACAACGAATATATTCAAAGTTTTCATTTTTCAAAATTTTCTGTCATTTTTTTTTGTTTTATGTACTAACGGGGGCGTGGAACAAATTCCATCACGTAATAATTAAAATCTTCAAACAAAAAAATATCCCTGACGTCACATAATAGTAGCATCAACATGGGCCTACGATCAAGTAATTCGTCCCCGTTAGTACTGTATATCACCTTTCTTGATCGCAAATCATATTTAATCTTCCCAAGTTTGGATGGTGGGCCAAACCAATTTTCTCAGAAAGCGGAAACTACCCAGAAGTGATGGTCAAAAGAATAGATGAAGTAAGTAAAGCCGAAGGTTACCCAAGATCAAGATTACCAGAACTCACTCCCGAAGAAATAGAATATATTCGAGGAACAGGAGATTTCATAGGATTGAATCATTACACAACATGGATGGTATCTCACTCAGAATATCCAGTTGCAAATATTTCTTCGTTTGACAAAGATTTATGTGTCAAAACATCCCGAAACTCATCATGGGAAGTATCTACGCAATCCTGGATCAACGTAGTTCCTTGGGGCTTAAGAAAATCCTTGAAATTCATCAAAGATTCCTACAAAAACCCAATGGTAATCATTACAGAGAACGGATTTGGTGATTTGGGTGATAGAGATGATCAAGGAAGAATAAACTATCATCGAGTAACTTAGTTTGTAATGATCATATATATTAAGAATTATAATGATCATTTTCTAGCAATATCTCGAAGCATTACTTCAATCCATCCATAAATATGGTTGCAATGTTCATGGATATACCGCATGGAGTTTGATGGACAATATGGAATGGTTCGAAGGTTATTCGTAAGTATCGGAATAATTTAAGATTCGAAGCTTTCACGGCTACCGTCAATATTGGATGGAGGTATTTCAGGAATACACTGTGTATAGGTATTGTCAGTTGCAGACGTTTCCTCCTCAGTTGCATGGAACATCAAGGCGCAAAGGTTCTACAACTACGTGACATTGATATCAAAAGAAGGCTGTGTTCTAGGGTATCCACACGAACTGAACCCCTGCAAGCAGGAGCAGTCTTCTTGGTTCTACCTTCGAAGATCAGCTTACAGGGTTGGGCATATGTTCGGACACGGCTCAATAACTTTTGAATGGAAAGTTATATTTAAATCGGACTTCCAACATTGTCATTGGTGAATTTTTTTGTATTGTGTAACAGTAATTTCGACCCAATAGCATAATAATAATAATAATAATAATAATGATGAAAATTTTTTTTCCAAATAGAACACCCTGTATATTATTACATATTTGGATTCCTTACAAAATTATAAATCATGATCACGAATAAGAATGTTTACCTAAAATGCATAGTTTCCGAGATATCGCCATATTTGTGAAAAAGATTAATGATGCAAACATCGATTCATTTGTTTGTGTTTTGGCCATCTTGGATAGTAGAGGTACAATTTCTTGTCAGGCACTAAGGCACAGTGTGTTCTTTTATTCTGAGTAGATAAAATTTGCATTTCTTCTTTAATTATCAAAATACCACCTTCGAAACATACCACTTTTCAGAAATGATTTTCATAATTGTTTTAGATAGAACACCCTGTATATTTCCACGGTATATTATTCAATTTTGGGTGTATTTCGTTTTTCATCAAGAATGCTGATCTGTTGCTATCTGCAATACTTTAGAAGATACTAATCCATTTCCACAAATTCGAGTTAAATCGTTCAACGCGGAAGGTGACTT
>JAUIMX010000605.1:0-11434 GCA_033557805.1 Phaenonotum sp. SLE1380
AGTATCTTTCAAAATAAGGGTACTTTACTCTTATAGGGTGTTTACATTTTTGGTTCACCCCTGTATATGGGTTGACAAATCCATTCTGTCTGGACCTAAAATGATTATAGATGATGCAGGACCTTTTAGTTGTAGTTTGGTTTCGACAATTTAATTAATAAAACATTTTCCCATTTGTTGCAAACTAAATGGTCCACACTGTATACCGGTATATTTCAAAAAATACAGTTCACGATATGGTTAATGAACAGATTAAATAATATTTGTACGTAATATACTACTGTCAGTATTATTTGAAATTATATTTTCTAATCATTTCATTAATCACAATTCAAGTAAATTGCACCTTCAAAAATTTACCGGTATTTACCAGTGAATAAACGAAAACGCCTAAAGATAACTTCTTTATTTCTAACAGTACCTTGCTAGCGCACCATAACCAATCAAAAGTAGATTTGTTTACGATCACAATGATACCCATAACATGATATTTCCTTAAGATACATCACAGTAATTTTTAAAAATTTCCAACTTCCACAACAACAGGTAGCCATGATTCGGAAATTGCCTTCAATTGTCGATTGTCAACTAGTAAATGACGCTTGTTTTCCAGTAAAACATCAAAATGCCGACTTTTACAAGGAATGAAATGGTAGATTTGTTATTAATTTATGGTGAATATAAAAAGAACGCTGCCCGCTTGTTCAAAATTTTATTCTGCATACAGTGATGCCAAATTACACAACAATTATGATAAAAAATGAAAAATTTGGATATCATGAATTCTTTTCTTTGGCGTTGTTGGTCATTCCGTAGTCTCGTTTCCATAAATATTGAGACGGGTGCCTATTCCTCTGTCGATATCTTTCCCGGTACAAGCGAGCAGCTAAATAACAATTAATAACATATCTACCATTTCATTCCTTGTAAAAGTCGTCATTTTGACGTTTTATTAAAACCCTAGCGTCTTTTAATATTTGACAATCGACGAATGAAGAATATTGCCGATTCATGGCTGACTGTACTTAGTTCTGTTGTTGCGGTAGGCGGAGATTTTTAAAAAGTATCTCTGTGAAGTATCTCAAGAGAATAATATCATGTTATGGGTATAATTGCGTTCGTAAAAAAAACTACTTTTAATTGGTTATGGTGCGCTAGCAAGGTACTATTAGAAATAACAAAGTTATCTATGAAAAACTAAATTAATCTTATATTTTCAATTATTTCTTCATTATTATGACATGAATCAAAGAAAAAAGTATCACACATACTCCTTCCTAGTGTATAGAACAATTATCATTAATAAAAAGAAAGGTCATTTTAAAGACCTACACCTCGATTTTGTGATGAGGGCTCTTAACTGACAATTCTAATTTTAAAATAATAAAAATGTTAATGAAGCATGAATTTGCTTTTGAAAAACTTGTGATTAATGTCATTCCATTTAGATGTTTTATTTGAAAGTTAATTAGCCAACAACTGCTGATATCATGCGAGTAGGGGAACTCAATGATCTTCATAAAACATTCATAACCTTTGAATTAGGCTCAATACTGATAGACTAATGTCCAACTGCACCAATTTAATTTAATTATAACATTGAATTTCAATGATTTATTTTGGACTATTTACTTAAATTTTTAATCTAAAACTTGATAAAATGATAACTTTGGCTCGTTATCGTATTATTCCATCGGTGAAATTTGCAAAAGTTCCACAAAATAACCCAAACTTAATAATTGAAATTTCATGTTAGTGTCAAATTAAGCTGGTGCAACCGGGCATAAATATTTGGAACTTTTTTTTTCAAATGAAAATAAACTTTTTATAATATAATTAGAAACGCCTTCTAGGGTGACAGTTGAGGTAACCTGTTGTCAAGAGACTGCTTACGATCAAAAACTTAGTATCACGTAACATACCCTGGGAATTAGACATGAAGAGATTAAGAAGGGAAGTTGTACGACGGGATGGTTTGGCATGTGTTGGCATTGCCTGTGACCCTGACCCTGGAATATCTGCTTGGTGATTACCTTCTCGCTTCAATGGTTTTGAAGGCTCCGATTCTAATACTGGCGACATCAATGGTTCATCCACGTCTACCAATCCTATAATAATTAAACAGTTGAAATAATTTGTTTAAATTGGAATAACACTTTGACTGCATTGATGTTCAGCAGTAATTTTAAATACACAACCAAAGTGTTATTGTTTTTATGAACTTCAAGCGGTACTTCGAAAATTGCAGTCGAATCTCTCTCGAAAGAAATTAATATCGTTTTTACCTGGTTTCTCTAATCCAGTATATTTACTAAGGACAAATTTTTCCAATAATGAATCTACTGTTAACTCTACACATTGTTTCTTAAATTCTGTATGAACTATGCCCATTTGATCGTGAGTCCATTGTATAACCTCCGCATACGATGTAAGAAATTCCTTCATACGTATAAGATGTAATTCTTCTAATTCTTGGAAATGTCTACAAGTAATTGACATTTTTCTTTCGAAATCCTCCTTTACAGTCGAATATTTCTCTACGAAACTCCTGTAATCTTCTTGTGCCTTCTTCAGCTTGGCTTCAGCCTTCTCGATTTCTTTTGGAGAAGCATTTTCCTTCTTCAGTTTCTCCACTTCTTGCCCACGTTGTGTATATACATCTTTAGCTTTTTGTACCATTATCGTTGTCGACTGCATCGCCTGTACGGCTTCCAAGGTACCAGATTCATCCTCTTTCACCTTGAATAAACAATCAGAAGTATTGAATATTAGTCAGAATTTGATATATTGAGTTAAACAGAAATTTTTGCCCAATTTTCAATAGTCATCAGTATGAAATTTTGACTTGAAGTTATAACGTTTTGAACAAAAATCATTACATTTGGAGACCACACGTATATTTGTAGATCCAGCAATAATTAATGGAGCTAGGTTTGGATACTCCCATGTGTTTTGAACTTGCATATTCTGACTATCATTTATTCAGGTCTTTGTAGAATTGGTTGGATAATAAAACTTCAATTCTATGGAGGTCTGCAAAATGAATGTGTCGCGATTTTTTACCAAAAAAATTTGAAGGTTTGAGAGGATGGTGCCATAAAAATGCCTAGTAAATATTATTGAATCAAATGTAATATCCAATTGAATAAAACTTTTTTGTTATAAGAAACAGAAAGATTTTTCTATTCAACTGAAAACATATACTTACAGATTTATGTTTCTTATGTAAATCATCTGCATATTTGCTCACTTCCTTGACTAGTTCGGTAACCTTGTGAACCATTTGCATATGAAGACTGGACAGTCGTTCTGCAGATGCTTTTAAAACTTGCCATAATGGTGCGAAGGTACCTTGTGGACAACAACTGCTGGCTTGTTTGGCCAATTTAGCTAATAATTTTGAATTGTTTTCTTCGATATTCGATCTAGAACAAAAAAAGACACCTGTACAATGAAAAAAGAATAGGAAATTTACAAAGTAAATACAAAATTCTCAATTTGGTGTATATCGGGCGTTCATTCTAATAGGGATACTAAAATTATATGGAGACTGATCAAAAATTTGCTGAGACCGATTAATGGATTATGTACGGTTCTAAGGAAGCATCTTACCAAAATATATTCAAGTTTGGCACACATCCGATTTAACCAGATATAATGTCCTCTTTCTTTACTGAATAGGGGAAGTCATATGAGAGATACGTATTCGAGTTACTCTTGAAAATACCTTTCCAACGATATAGAAATTAGCATTCCACTTCCAACTATACCAGCGTTATTAATTTTTTTCTATAAATTTATCGGAAAAGATATAATTACACACAATGAAAAAATACACTGAAGGTAGTTATTACATGGAAATGAAATTTTACAAATTTATAGGTTTAATGAAATTTATCCATATGACCACCCATGGCCAACTACAAAAAATTCATATTCAGTTTTTCGCTAAAAATAGTAAACTATGGATCATGAGAATAAATTTTCCACTAAAACTGTTCAACAAACAAACAAAATACTATGAATTAAATAGTTTCAATATTTAACCATATGTTTACAAGCTTATCATGATAATAGAGCAGTTCCTACACCGAAAATACTACATAAGAACGATTCCTTCAAAAAAGACAACCCAATAAAAAAATAATTTACAGTATACGACGGGTTCGTTTTCACAAAAATATAGAACCGAACCATCAGGAGAATCAGCAACAAACATTTAAGTCTAAGACCATTATAACAAATATACTTCTATTTTAATGGTTGAATTGACATCTAATTATAGTAAGTAAAATATTAAACCAACAAACCATAAAAAATGGGCGAATAAAAAATAAATAATATAACAATAGTTCGATACTAAATATTGTAACTATTTAAATCATTGCAATTTGTTGTGTGTTGAATAGTTTTAGTGGAAAATTTGATCAAATTCATTCTTAGAATCCACAGCCAACCATTTTTAGAGGAACACTAAATACAAATATCTCATTTTATTCATTACCTCTGTAAGAGTCAACTTTAGGTATAGGAGATCATGAATGAAAAATGTAGGCAATCAAACGCTCTACGAAATTCACGAAAAAAATATACTGTGCTATTTGAGAACTGGAAGTTATGAATAATTGAAAAATCATTGAAATTAATATTGTGTATCTAGAAGGCTATAACTTCAATAAAAAAAATTCAATACTAAATCATCTTACATTGTCTGTTGAATGAATTTGTAAAATTTCATCTCAAGGTAATAAGTATCTTGAGTGAATTTTATATATTTTGTAATCACGTTTTCGGATGAATTTGTAGGAAAAAATGAATAACGCGGGTATCGTTAAGAGTGGAAAGCTAATTTTTATACAGTTCGAATGATATTTTCATGAGGTGTGTTTATGTAAACTATTTGAATTGAAATGTGGAAACAGGTTTTATTAAAATACTCAAAATCAAAATTTAATGTTTATTTGACAATAAAAATAGATTTTATACTATATAATTTATTGAAAGAAGTTATTTTCTTAAGTAGCCTTTCATGCTCTTTCAATGATTTTTGTGAACGAAGAGAGGCTTCTTCATGCGATGATCTCGAAATGACCAATGCACAAAGGTTTTCATTGTAATCTTCCTCTTACTGACGTTGGTTGTCGTCAAAAGATTCGATGAGTTCTTGATCTGACAAAATTTGATATCCGGAATCTGATGAGTCACTCATCATACAATTACACTGCCGATATCGCACTCTTTGCATCCAGGAAGCTTTTATATTTCTGATACAATGTTTGGGTCGATGATCGGTGGATCCATAATTTCAGAAGTACTCCTTTTACACAGTTTGTTCCTGAAATTTTTCATTGTTTCACTTTTGACACCCTTCCATCCTGTTAGCATGTAGGAACAATCTTTAAGATATAAATTCTTAATAAACTGCATCATTCCATCGTTGGTATTAACTTCTGCAAACCAGAGCTTTTCCATAAACTCCATACGATACATGTGTTTTGAAGTGACAATAACAACTTGGTCTATAGGTTGCTATAAATATGTGACATGTGGTGGCAAAAACTGGATTTCAAATTTTCTATTTTTTTTTTTTTCAAATCAATTAGCAGTGGAATGAGATGATGTGTTATCTGGTAGTGAAATAACTTTCTCCATTTTCCTGCAGTTTTCTGGGTAGTTTTTCACTGTGAATTTCAGTTTCAGGTCTGCTATATCATTTGCTCGCTTTAAAATTTGTCTTCCTATCAAGTTCTTGATTAAAGAATAAACAGCACCTTTTGCATTAACATTGAACCAGAAATTGGATGACCTAGTAACCGTTCCTAGAGAAACCACAAATAGAGGGCACGATTTAACGTATCGTTCGCAGATTCCATTATAGTTTTAATCGATGTGGGGCCATCTTCACATATACAGGGTGCACCACAAAAAAATGACAACTCAATGTGAATACATACAAAACTGAACACTTGTAGGTCCGATATGATAGCAGCAGATGTCCGGCAAATGCCGCTAACCATTCCTTAAACATGTGCAACACACAAATTTGAAGAATTATCGAGATTTATTCTCACAATTTTCGACCACGTAAATGCGAGGACTCGGATAATGAAGACTCGTTAAGCGGGGAGCCCCTGTATTTACTTTCCACTGATGCCACTTTCTATTTTCCCAACAATCTCACATTGTCTTTTGAAGATGACACAACTATTTTGTGTTTGAGTCCACTTTTGAATAATTTGGAATTCAAACTGAAAAGTGAAGCACTTGGGCATGTATATAAATGCATGCACATATACATTTTATTACATTCTGTCAAGAATAATAGATTAATTTTTGTAATTCAGATAAATTCTAAGAAATTCATATAAAGGATTTCTTACTGTGGATATTTTATTCTAATTCCCAGCAAGCTGATTCAGGTAAATTCTGATAAAATTATACAAAGAGATTTCTGCCGTGCAATTTTTGAAATTACAGGAACAATGTGATTCACATAATCGAGTAATCGGCGTTCCACTATAAACATTATATTATTTCCACATAATCAGCATTCCACTGTAACAAATTTAAACTTATGAAAATTTTCATCAGTTAACAAGTTACACCTCTGAACAAATAAAATAATTAGACCATCAATTCTGTAATTATTAAAGTTAAAGGTCAATGTTGATAATAATTAAGGTGGCTAGTTATTATTTTGTTTCAATATACTCGTCATTGATGCTCGATTATTATCTTTTTTCGATTACCTTAAAATTAATTATGAGCTATTCATGTATGAATAAAAGTATGTAGTTACGTTTTTTTGAGCTGATAATTTTATATTTTGCAGCAGATGTAATCGCTAATTTGTTATCTTGAAATGGTTTGTTTAGTTCCCATAACCATTGTTGAAATTAAATACCCAATAGTTTCTGACAATTCTAAAAATACACGAGTACTTGTTTTCAGAATGTTGAAGTTTTGTATAGGGTATTGAGAAACTAGTTTCACTTATTGTTTTATGGTTTTCCTCAAAGAATATGAGGGATTTCAATTGCAACAATTTGAAAGACAAAAATAACATTTTTGCATGAATTCCAAAAATCTCTCAGCTTTATATGAGGTGTTAGAAACCATGAAAAAATAAAGTTATAATTGTACAAAACTTATAGTAACATTAGTTTTGAAAAGCAATTTTTTTTACATCAATTCAAACTTGTCTCCTAGATATCCCAAAGTTCAAGGTTTGTTTAGATAATAATATAGGAAATTCTGTACATCGTCAAAAAAATTTATTCTCTTGTATGGAAAAAGATCACTTTAAATTTGATTACTATGTCTTCATATTAAAAAATAATATGAAACTCATATCGTGGTTCTAGAAATTTATAAAATGAAAAACTACTAATTAAGCTGAAACCGATTCTCCTCGAGAAAGTACAGAATTTGATTTATTATTATTGTGTCTGTTATATTGTATTTCTGATAAGTATTCACATATGTACATTTTGAAAACCTAATTCCCAAATTATTTTCGAAAATATTATCCCTCAATGAATTAATTGAATGCTATTATATACAAACATGAATATAAAATTTTCATGCAGCAAATCTTTCAAGACTATTATAATACACCCATTAATGCTCTAAAAAAAAACGACTTCTAAATGTATATGTTAGCATTTATAAAAATAGTTGATTGGAATAACAAAATACCAAACAAAAAGCTGAGGCTATTAATGGACACAATCACAGTCGAATTTGTCTTCGTTTTTAACTGATCAGGCAGGAGCAAAGACAGACGCGATACACACCCTCAGTTCTAGCTTCAGTTTAGAGCGAACTATCTTTGTGTTTTCTTAGATTGTATAGTATATAAGATTCGAACAGGGTTAGGACGTTTTTCCCTTGCGAAGGGAACCATAAAATTTACAAAGCTAGTAGTTTTTTATGTACTACAACAAAACTGGAATATTTTCAGCTCACAAGATGTAAAACATAAATAGAAGTAAATTCACCAAATTTGATTTAGATATCTCCAATTGTTTTGGATCTATGTAAAAATTAATGATTTGAGGGTCGTAACTCCAAAACGAAGCATTTGAGGACATATGTTCTTAAAGATAATTTATGTTATTTTAGGACGAGGAATCACTCCTATAGATATTTGACCATATTTTTAGATCACCCGGTATACATATTACAATCGTTATTTTTTTTAACGGTCAATTTGTTAATAAGTATTTTGGGGGTTCAGACCAGTTTGATTAACATAATTTTCCATTTTCTACCTAAAGGAGCATCCATAAATTACTTAAGGGTTTTAGGAGGAAGGTGGGGTATTCAAAAATCTATCAACTTTTTATGATGGGGGAGTGCGATAAATCTTACATAAGATACCTCTTTTCAAATATTTCAAATAAAAACAAATTCTTAGAATTCCAAATGCAATACAGGCATTGTAAAAACAATTTACTTAATCAAGAGGAATAATATTGCAATGTTTATATAAAAAAGTTCTCTTGTGAAAAATGAAATCACTATTTATGCCAAGGTAATACGCTAGTTCAAAAAAATTTATAGCTACTTTTTCTATCAAAAGAAGTTTGCATTCATTTACATTGGTCACGTTCACCAAATACAACAGTTGGGGAACAGTTGAGATTTTCTGCTGAACGGTTCGCTACCTTGTAGCGGTCTGTCAGTCTCCAGCCAATCAAATTACAAGAATTCAAATTTGACGTTCTAGCGCCTAACCTATAAACTTCGAGTTCAAATCAACATTTTGGAGATTTGCTTATAATACGTCTTCGACTTGATATGAGAGTACTCGAAGAATGACTTTTCTAAATGAATTGTACATGGAAAATGTTCAGAATATTACTAATTTAATACATATTCATCATTTTTGGTTTTGTTGTTCTCTTCTTCTTGGGCCGGATCAGCTGATCGTTGGACTGAGCGGAGTTTCAACGGTTATGGAGCTGCTCCGTAACTGTTGTATCTGGTGAACGCAACCATTCCCATATGTTTCTAAATATGCCTTTGATGATGGACTTCGGAAAATAATGTTACAATTACTTATTACAATGATTTATCTCTGTAAAATTTTTCGATTGCTTTAAAAACAAAGGTACTTTACTCTTATGACCATTTTGAAATTTTCAATTTTCCCGCCAAACTAGCCATTGTTTCCAAGGTTGCTATAGCTCCTTTTTTGTTTCAAGTGGAGCAAAACTTTCTATTCAAATAAAGTTTTTTGATAAAGTCCATAATAAAAAAGTTTCCCATTTGTACAAACTTTTTGGGAAACACTGAATATGGCGCGTATTCGTTGTTGACTTGTTTTGTATCTTGTTAGATGATTTTGAATGAATAAAGTTTATTATTATTATTTAGAAAAACTTGGTGCAACCTTTTGAAAAAATTATCTCCTCTGGCTAACTCATAGGGAATGAGTAACCATTCAAAATGACTTTTGAATGGCATAAATCAGTTAGTGAATAAATGCGTTATAAGAGCTACTGTTTTTTTGTTAGTCACTACCAAGAAAAAACATATTTTGCTTCAAGCTACAGATTTTATCTCGATTCAACATACATGTATATAACATTTCTGAATAAAAGTGTTCATTTCCTTCAGTATAGCACTCCAAGTGAATTAAAATATGGTAGTCACAAAAGGATAAACAAAATAATTATAAATACTTTCAAAGGGAATATTTTCCAATTAGCTGAGAAATAAATTATTTTACAACATACACAATAAGTAGCAAACACAAACTAATAAAAGTTTATGAAGTGCAAACATTTATGAAAGTTTAAATCTAAACCAGACACCATGAAGTGTGATAAAGATACATATATTTAATCAAGCGATATGTTGAATAAACGAATTTAATTTTTTTTTTTAGAGGATAAATTCCTAAAACCCTATAACTTAAACAGCATTATTTCATTTGTGATGAAATTTATTGCCTTTATCACAATGGCAGAGGCTAGTACTGTAGTGTTGAAGCACTTTGAACATTGATATCCATTTCTTCAAATGGTTTGACGATAGAAATATCTACGCATTTATGTAAGGTAAAATTTGAAAGACTTACCTTTCTCGAAAAAAATCTACCAATTCCTTACTGGCCACTAATCCATATTTCATATTATGGTACAAAACATCGAACCCATTGTTTTTTTCGCCCTATAACAATGAAGGAAACTTATCAACTTCAAATGCTACATAGATAATTATAATCAGACAAATTTGACAAGAAGCCTCACGTAAATAAATAAAGTTGAAAACAAATCAAGATATGACGTCAACTTTTTTAAATTTAATTAAACGGAAG
The DNA here is from genome assembly GCA_033557805.1 of Phaenonotum sp. SLE1380. Lineage (NCBI taxonomy): Eukaryota > Metazoa > Arthropoda > Insecta > Coleoptera > Hydrophilidae > Phaenonotum > Phaenonotum sp. SLE1380. The sequence goes on from JAUIMX010000605.1 coordinate 10,328, forward strand.
AGAGGTTAAGTAATGCCAATGAAAAAATAAAAAGCCGAACGCTTGTTTTTTTGACATTTACCACGTTAAATGTGGTTTTCTCCTCACGATTAGTAAACATTGGGTTTAGGGAGTTTTATATTTCTTACTTACCCAAAAGTAATCATTAAAATCCACAGTCATTGTTAGCGATCACCCATGCCCTAAATTAAAATACGGAAACAAGAAATTATCGCAGACATACAATACACATCACACTTAAAATACACCCTGTGTTTAACATACAAAATATTTCTCCGTTTACGTGCGTGAAATTTAGCAACTGATTTGACGGGGGGCGGATCACAAGGATATAGTTTGTATCCCAAATAAGCTTGTAGATGGCGCACCATACATTTGTGTCAAATTCAAAATTAAAACATGTTTAATTGGTTAAAGAGTTTATAATTGAACTAATGGACTCCAAAATTGCCATAAACGTGAACATACGTACAATGTCTATTCAATTGAATTACATGTAACGAATAAAGTTATTTGGATTGGAAAAGTTGTGCGTATAGTTGGTTGCCTATTTTAACGACTATATAAAACATGTTTGTTCTTTTTTTATGTGTTCATATAAGTTTTATACTAGGTTTGAATCTACCTATTTCGGCGTTTATTCATATAACTATTACAAATTCTATCAACTATTAAAATAACGATCTGGTGTTCGGAATGGATAGGAATTTGACAAATAATCAGACAAATAAGAGCAAGAATAAAAATACCCTTTATTTTGTTTATTTTACAAGAATTATTATAAACAGTATTTTAAAAACCCTTCTGAGTTTTTTATACTGTCAGCATAGTTTAATTTCTAATGAAAATGTACAACTAGTTAACCTTTCAGGTAAATTTGATAAACATAATACAGCGCAAAGTTTTGAAATTATAAGGTGTCCCATAGATGTCTTGTCTGATTTAGAGGTTCGGATAATAATGCCCTAAATATAAAAAATCTGATGCTCGAGGGTGGAAGAAACCAGAGAGATAAAACGAAAGAAATAAAGATAATAATAATAATAATAATAATAATAATAATAATAATAATAATAATAATAATAATAATAATAATAATAATAATAA
>JAUIMX010000606.1:0-11432 GCA_033557805.1 Phaenonotum sp. SLE1380
CAGAAAACCCCTTCATATGCCACAAAATGTCAGTGGTAATATGGAGATACGAATTTTGGAGGCGTTCAATGAACTATTTCCAGATACAAGAAAGTAACCCATGAAGAAATGCACATGAGAATAAATAAGTGCCTGGGAAGGGAGGGGGGTATATTGATTTATTTTTATAATTTATTCAGGAAACAAATACCATTATAATTTTTTTACTTAATTTCTTCATATATTTTTCATACCTCAAAATAAATCAAATATTAGTTATTTATTTTCACCACTGTCTTATGTCACATAACGGGGTCTATTCTCGACGTTTGTCGACTAATTGTCGATCAAGTAAAAACTATTTTCCTAGTTGATAAATGCCTATTCAGAGTCGCCAAACGGCGATTGAAAATCTCTAGAATAGATACCATCATTTGAACTCGAATACAAATGATTATTTAACATTTATCAACTACAAAATAACTTTGAAATGATCGACATTCAGTTGACCAACGTCGAGAATAGACCCCAACGATTGACATTTGACTTGATATGATTAGCAAATATGCTACTTTATTGTCTACTTTTTTGAAAAATATGGAATAACTAAGAATCTGTCAATGATAGAGTGGTCGTGTTTCTAATGAAATTTGAAAAAATTGAGTTTTCTGCTGTCAAAATTTTCAAAATTCAACAACTTTTTGAATGACCCCTGTACATATTTTTTCAAATTTGAATTTATAATAGAATAGAATGAATCCTAATTCTAAGGCAATGATTGGAAAATTATCTGAAAAATATTCCTGAACACTCGATATTGGAAATTTTCAAAACCGCTGCATCTGTCAAAATTTTAAGAAAAAAATTAATATCTTGAAAACGATTGAAAATAATGGTATACATATATATGTAAAATATATTTCATTTTTAACGTAGAATCTAAAAATATACCAGTGGTGTCTTCTTCCCTAGTCAAATAAGAAAGTTATGATCACTTCCGGTTTAACCGGAAGTGATAAATATATGAACATATTTTGGTTTGGCGCTTCAAATGGTCTCGTTCATGTACACAAAATTTCATTATTCTATGCACAATACATCTTTCTATATTTTTGCCCTATTTTTCCCAACGGACACCCTGTATAAATTCGAGTTGTGTATAGTTTAGTGTAAATAAATAAGTTTCAAGTGTTTTTACTGTCAAACCTACAAAAACATTACAAGAGTCACCACTGTCAACGAACATGACCAGAAAAAATGAGCAACTTACTGAAGCAAAATGTTAATTATGCAACTAAGAACATCTGCAAAGCAAACAATTCTAAATGAAAGCAAAATCAGTGATTTTCAAAAAAGAGGAGCAATACTCACGGTGATGCTGGTAGAGATGGATTCCTTCAATTCTTCATATTTGTCGAAAGCAGGTTGGTAATCGCTGTGCTTTAAGGATTTGTCTTCGGCCAGTTTCGACTTCAATTTGTCCACCAGTTCACTGTGAGTCCCGATTTCTCTTTGGATGTTCTTGAACTTTTCCAGCTTCCCTTTCTTCTCGCTCAAGTCGTTCAGGAATCCGTCATCAGATTGGAGTTGGTTTTCAATGTCTTCCAACCAGTCCATCAGGGTTTTGTGGAGTTTGGCGATATCTTCCAACTGAGCAGCTCTCGCTGAGAGCTTATTCCTCATGTCATTGACGTCCACTATCAACTTCTCAATATCCTGTCTCAGGTTCTCTGTGTCCTCTTGGATTTTCGCTGCTCCCGATTGTTCGGTGTTCATTATAACTCGTTCTTTCAGTTCAAGGATGTAGCGAAGTTTGTTCTGGCCTTGTTCCAGTGATGTTCTTATCCCCTTAACAACTTGAAGCTTATTTTGGACTTCATTGAGAGTACTGGGCATCCCTGTGCACTCGTTGAGTTTTTCTCTGGTCCTTTCCACCCAATCCTGGCATTCTTGATACAAAGTGTTATGCTGCTGGTGTTCTTGGTACTGCATCTCTAGTCTTCTCATAATTTCTTTAGCCATTGATAGCAGGGCGTTGTATTTAGTCGACATTTGGGTGACGGCGTTACTGATTCTTGTATCAGCGCATGTTTCCAATAAAACTTGGGCTTTCATGTTGAGTCTGTCCAGTACTACCTGCCAATCGAAGAGGGTTTGCAGATGCAATTGGAACTGTTCCAAAACCATGCGTTTCTCTTCCAAACCGTCTTGTAGTTTGTTGTAAGATTGGACGAGTTCTTCAGTTTGGGCTAGCCATTCTAAAGCTTCCCTGTATTGGTCTTCGTACTCTGTCCATTTCACTATACCGACTTCTAGCAAGCTCTTGGTGCTGTTGAGCGAATCGACGTAGTTATCGAAGTCTTCTTGAAGAAGAGCGACTTCTTCTTCGATGATTTCTCCGTCTTCTTCGTCCGCGCACTGGACAGCAGCTTCTCCTTTTTCCAAAGTTAGCTCCAGCTTTTTCTGGCCTTCAGGGAGTTCGTTGAGAAGTACTGTGAGCTGTGACAGCTTGCTTCCCAAGCTCTCTTTATCGCCTGTTGGTTCTGAACACTTGCTCAACCGTTCTTTCGCTATCCTCAACCATTGGACGAAATCGGTTCCTGTAAAAAGTTTATGCATCAAATTTTCTCCCATTTTTACCAAAATGCCTCAACGACAGTATCTAGACCAGCCCTTAGTAACCAGTGGGCCACATGTGGCCCGCGTGATGCTAAATAGTCACGGTAAAAACTTTTTACCTGGTGAACGCGTTTTATTAAGATGTTGACCACCCAACTGTCTACACGAGAAGCTTTTGTTACTCAGAATTTAAAAAATCAGAGGCCAAGAAATCATGCGTATTTTTACTGTTCAAAGTAAAGAAAGAATCGTCGGGATTGGCTCAAAAGTCTAGGCATTGGCTTTTGGAGCCAAGGATCGATAGTTCGATCCCTGGTCCGGGCGATGTTTTTTCTGTTCCGGGAAAAAAACCGAAAATGCCTCATCATCTGGGAGTGATGCAAAATCATATATATATATGTGTAAAATAGTGGATCCCGTGTGTTGTAGGTTGTACCACGCGCACTTGAAAGAACCCTTTGCTTACGTGGGAGTCGGAGCTTCGGCAAAATACTCCTAATCCCTGCCGTCGGTGATTATTCTTAGTAGCAGAAATAGGCCGACGTAAAATAAAGAATAATAATAACTAAATTAAGGTCATCTACAGATTTTTTTCAAATCTACATGGAAGTTCGTATAGATTCACGCTTGAACCACGTGAATTAAGCCGATTAACTGTATTGTATAGTCTTTGATAGAGCAGTTAACATTCGAAATGGACGTTGTCGAAATAGCTGGCGTTCTTTTTTATTTTTAATCGCTTAAAACGATGAAAGAAATATTGGATTTATCCCTTACTTGAAACATGTCACGGATCGGGATCTGTTCAAATCGCAATTTGTTTTCCAGAACTGAAAAAGCATAACGATAAATTTTTTGGTAATGTAAGAATGAGTGTGGCGTATTTGAAGAATTATTACAAAAATTATTCGATAGTATCAAAGAACAATTAATTGAATTCCGATGATACATTTTTCCGTGTCGAAATCATTGATGGTCGAAATTCATAATTTTTGATTTATTGATCACTCGAGGATGGCCATATTCTGACCCGCCTTGGGCGTACAAGAATTAACGGTTCCATATAAGTAGTGTGAATTCGCGGATCCTGGCAGCAACTATCTCTTTCTAACTGTCTATGTCTATCTCTTTCCAAATGTCTCTCTCCGCCCATAGTGTCTTCGCCCATACGGGGTGTCTCCACCCATAGGGAGCGTCACCGCCTAGTGCAGATGTGGGGCGTGCCAACGTTATCAAGGAACGTTATAGGTCCGACAAGAATATTGGTCGACGCTATACGGTTTCTGATTGGCCGTCGCGTCTCATTGGTCAACGTGGGACGTCGTATGTTCGTCCGCAGCCCCCAACTGTTAGATTACCAATTGCCCATTGTTATACGATATCTAATTGGCCGTCGCGTCTCATTGCTTATAATTAACAAAAAAAAGAAAACATCGTTGGTCTACTGTGTGCGGCGGACGCAGTCTAGGAGGTTTCGGGCATCACCGTAGGGGCTCTTGGTGGGTCTCGTTCTAATGCAGACGTCGACGATGACTAGAGACTCTTCGGAGGACTTCTTCGGCAGGAGGATCTCCGCGGTCGTTTTTCAGGGGACGTTGACGATGACCGAAGGCTCCCCGAGGTCGTTCTCGAACTCGTTACGGTGAGGAGTCAAGCGGGTGCGATTTGGACAAAATGTGTTCATCATTCGCGGAGCGATGTGGCTTAAATCCCGTTTATAAAATTGACAATTAACAAGATTCAAAAGCGGCAGGTCGCGCGGCATGCCGCTGCTCTTTTTCCAACCGCCGCGTTTCAATTATTATCGATATGTAGTGCACACCATGGTATAAATGAACAGGTATGATATTTAAAGGAACGAAATTGGTCCAACTTGCGCAGCTCTGTCAGATTGGAGGTACTTATCGCATTCCATTGGTCTATGCCTGGTACCATAGAAACGGACAAGGAAATAGTCCAACGCACATGATCATTTTGAATTACTGCCGCTACCTCCAGCTTGACGTCACGTCCTGGATGCGCAGTAGCATACCTGTTTATTTCTACCATGGTGCACACAAGGATAAGCAGTTCCATATACTAGTCAACATTACGAAATCAAATAGTTAACATAACGAAATAAACAAGCGGCAGTCGGTGCGGCGCGACGTTCGATCGCTAGTGCGTGTAGGCTCTTGGAAAGAAGAAGAAGCCGATTGCAAAATCTTTAGCGTTTCGCATAGGGTGTCTTCGACAGGCAGCTCCGAGTGCGCTCTATACGCCCGATGTGCCCGTTTTTGTTATATTTGATTGGACGAAACTGGTCGCGTTCAGTGGTCGTGAGCGCTCCGGAACAAAGGGTAGCGCTAGGTAGCGTACTTTAGATACGCTACCAAAAATGGCGTCCGCTCACGTAAGATTTGCTATATTTGTGACAGGTAGCGGAAGCGTTCTGTCATTTCGTTCAGTCCCGCTACAATTTTGCTACGCAGCGCTTACCTCCACTTAACGCAATCGATGTCACATCGAGCGTATAGAGCGCGCTCGGAGCTGCCAGTCGAGTTCAATCATAGAAAACCAGCGGGTAAGAGGATTCCTGTGCAGCGTGTACGTTCCGATTGTGGAAGAAAATGGAAATTTCTAGTTGGAAGAAAAGAACATCATGGTTTCCTACCTTATTAATTGAGAATTCAAAAGATTGCAAGGAAATAACGTATTTTTTTCTATAGTACTCTCATTAGATGACCGTTTTTTAGTATCCATTCTACGAAGGGTTCATTTCACAGTTTATAGTCTTTAGTTCTTTTTTTTCGATATCGTATCTGCCTTATATCTCCTTCTGCTACCCCCAAATGCCCCACATCCCCAAGTTCCTTTTAGATTATAAATTTAGTAGAAAAGGTGCAAAGGAGTATTTTATCAAGTACTTAATGAATTATTTTTCTACGCAAATTAAAATTAATAGATTCTAAAAATGAAGCCTAATATTTACTGTCAGATAGACGGTGGCATTTTCGACCTGCCTGTTCGTTTCAAACGACATTTTCTTCAACGACACGAAAAGCACTGTAGAACATAGGCTCATTTCGATTATGAAATAAGCAAGTGGAAAGCACAATTTTTGGATAGCTCAGCCTGATCTAGAGTACTCTGAAAAACTATGACTAAGACTCACCTGCGTCAATGAAAGCTTGGTGTTGTTCAACAGTTTCCTTCTGTTTGGCATACAATTCCTTAGCATGCTTCGATAGACTCTCATATTTTGTGGAGATTTCGGAAGCGGGAGCACCTTGCATCAAATTATCGGCCTTCGATGTTACCGACTGAATCATAGGTTCGAAGGAAACAATGTCTTGAACGATGTTGTTAGTTTCCCGAAGGGTTGCCTTGCGCTCCCCAATCGGAAGCGAGCTAAGTCCAGTTTGTCCCTTCTTACTTTTCGCAACTTTCTGTTCCGAGACCTGCTGGAGCTTGGCCTCTCTATCATTGATCCATTGCTCCAATTGAGAGTAAGAACTGTTGTAATCAGCCCATTGGAGCAGACTTGTTTCCAGATGTACTTTAGCCGTCGACATTTTCTTCACAAGCTTCTCCCAATCGTTCTGTAGTTCCTTGAGTTCGTTGTTGATAACCTCACGCCCATCTGATCTGGTATTGCGCAGAACCTTCTCCCCAGTGTTGATGGTTGCATGGACCAGGTTCTGTCCTTCTTCCCGCCTATCCAACAATTCTTGGATCTGCTGTAATCGGGCTTGCAAAATATCTTTACTAGTGGTCGAAGAAGCTTCAGAGCAATTCCTTATGAGTTCTCTAGCGTTATCAATCCACGCTTTGCTCTTCTCCAGGTTATCGGAGTATTCCTTGTGCTGCTCCAGATTGGTCTGGACCTTCTTCAACACATCTTTGGCCAAATTCACCTCGACCTGGTATCTTGAGTTCAGTTGCTGGAGTTGGGTATTGACGTAAGATTCTAGAGGTGAATTGAGAAGAGGCTTGGCCGATTCGTTGAATCTATCCATTTGTTCCTTTCCGTCTTCCAACTTCTTTAGAATTTCTTTTACATCCTCGACTTGTTTAGCTTTTTCTGGTAGTGTAGCGGATAGTGCAATTTTCTGATTTTTTGTAAGGATGGCAATTTGCTGTAGCCAATCGGATAGGCGTTCGAATTCGTCTTTGTAGTCCCGCCAGAGAAGGAGCACTCCTTCTAACTGGTCTCTTTGTTGTCTCAAGTCTGCAAGTGATTATATAGAATAAGAGAAGATTCTGCAAGGCCCCGAAGAATCGAATATGATGCTAACTCTTGGCTGGGTTGGCATATTTGTGCGGATATAGAATTTTATCAATTGGTAAGCGCACAAAAAGGCTATTCATTGGAAAATAACCTTAAAAGTCTCTACCTACTACTCCGTACCATACTAGGACAGTGCTATGAACGTTTCAGTCACGTAAAATGATGCTCCGATGACTACTATGTCCACTACACCGTAGCATACGGGTATACTTACAACGCGTATGCTACCCCTTTATGCTGAGCGTAAAAGAAAAGCTAGCCGTATCTTTACATACCCGTTTGAAAGCCGTTTCATACGCTTAGCAAACGGGTATGATACGTGTGCGTTTCACGTACGTTCAAACAACTTTGGTCGGAGAGAATATGGGTATGAAACGGGTATGCTACACGTATCATACCCGTTTCATACCCATTTTATATGCGTAGCAACTGCGGTCATACACCTGCTAAATATTCTCTCCGACCAAAGTTGTTTTAACGTGCGTGGAACGGGTCGTGCAGTGGCCGGCAGCTGACCGGCATTTTATCGGCACTGATCAGCGGTCGGCGTGTGTGCAAGGTCCCATTCCCACATGTGGTTCACTATTGGAATTTGAACGACCGGTTAAAAGCCGGTCGTCCAAAATCGGTGTGTGTGCAATGTGGCTTAAGATGCGGAACGGTGTAGTGGGCATAACCTAATGTTATCGCATGAAATAGCACATTATTCTAATAAATAATCAATCAGGCAAGAAAGTATCTAATTAATTTAATAATGTTGAAAAAGAATCTTACCCCTGAATAAACGTTCGAAACTCTCTTTCAAAGCCCTGTTATCATTTTTGACGGCCTCTTGCCCCTGAGGACTGGTACTGGGCATGATAACTTCTGCTGTATGTTCCAAAGTATCCAACAAGACTTCTCCTTGAGCTTGTTTGTTCAATAAAGCATCTAACGGTCCTGAGAATGTCTCCACAGCAATTTTATCGCTCATCGGCCTTTGCTTAAGTTGGGGAACTTTCTCTTGCGCCCTGGTCAACCATCTGTGAAGTTCATCGTAAGCTTCCTTGTAAGTTTTGTGGTCCCTGTACTGGGCTTCTCTTTCAGAAAGTAGGTTCTTGATTTGGTTGGCAAGACCATCGAATTTGTCCAGTATCCCTTTGGCTTGTTTAGCTGCCTGACTTTGCTGGCCGCTCGAAAGCATCTCCAAGACTTTGCTTCTTGAATTGTCCACTTCGATCTTCTCGCATCTAACCTTTTCTTCCACTGTTTTTATCCGGTCCAATTGCGCCCGTTTCTCCGGTATAGACCCTTGGAATTCTGACAGTTCTTTAAGCTGTGCTTCCATCCACTCAATAGTCTTATTCAGACTCTGGATTTGCTCCAATAATCCCGACCATTTCGTCAAGGAGTCATCAAGAATCGCTTTGATTTCGATCATTTTTGATGCTAAATTCGACCATTGTTCTTGTAGTTTCGCAAGTGCTTGGTTGATCGCTTCGTGTCCACTAGGAGCTGTGTTCGCTAGTACCGTTTGGGCTAATTCAACCAAACTTTGTATCTTCGCGAAACCTTCATCTTTGTACAGCAACAAATCTTGAATGGTTGCTAGTTTATTTTCTAGATCTTTTTGCGAGCAGGTGCTCAAGTCTGAGCAGTAAGAGAGCTTGGCTTTGATATCATCCAACCAGTTTTCGCACAAATTGATTTGGGTGTCGAAATCTTCGTGGTTGTTGACGTATTGCTGCCAACGCGTAGTGAGCTCCTTGACTTTATGGCAAATCTGTTGGTACTTAACGCCTAATTCTGGGATTTGTGAAGTCCTCGCACCAAGACCTTTCGATAGTTGTTGAGCCCTTTCTGTCAGAGTATCAATCTCCAATTCTTTAGCCCGAATCTCGCCTTGGAGGGACTTCAAAATTTCCAACTGTTCCTTCTTCTCTTGGGCTGTTGGTTTCAGGTCAACTAAATGGAGTTTCGTATCGGTTTCCCTTAACCAGGCCAAGCAATTTTCTTTGAGGACCTCGTATTCAGACCAGTCTTTAAGCTTTCCTTCCAACAGTTCGATGGCATTCGCTACTGCGGATTCAAGACTGGCCCACTCTTGTTGGGAACTGTCAATTTGGGAACGGATGTTGTGTTGGCCATGGTCGATTGTTCCTGGAATTACCTTATCACCTAGGTTGCGAATTTGAGCTATTCTCGCCTCTTCTTCTGGGAAGCTTGCTTGCAGGTTCTGTGGAAAAAAAATTGCGTCCGAAAATATGGTTGGTGTACATTTGCGATTTAGGTCTTTTAAATTCATGGTATTGAATTAAAACTTCAATTTCTATTAATAGTATATTGAAGTATGAGTGGATAAAACGGTGTTTAAAACATGCGCATGTCGATGCGGTTGCCGCGAAACTGTGTGTTGATGTTTATGTTCTTCGCTTCGCTCGCAAAAACATACTCGGGCGCTGCGCGCCCTCGTTTCGTCCTACTGTCAAACCGTTTAAGCAAGACTTATTCTACGATGGTGCTGTCTTGTTTTTGGTTGGCGAACATATTAAATGTTTTGATGCGAGTGAATACTGCAGCGCTACCTTTGTTGATTTGTCCAAGGTCTTTGACTGCGTCTGCCACGACTTTTATTCTGATGAAATTGAAGTTTTACGGGTTTGTTGGTCGAAGTTTGGACTTTATCCGCTTCCATCTCATCAATCGAAGCCAGTTTGTTTGCATGGGTGATTCGAAGTCGGGTGTATTTGCCTGTTGTGTTTGGTATCCCCCAGAGATCTATATTGGGACCGATTATTATCCTTATTTACATCAATGACCTTCCCAGCTCACTGTTCGCCGTGTCGGTCTTGTTTGCGGACGACCTATGCGCATGAACAGATCGACAACACAAGGAATACTGTTTTCTTCAAGACCATTGCAATACACCAATCCGGGGCTTGTGAGGTGGCCGAAATCTCGCTCGTGTTTTAAAGATAGTTTTATCCACTCATATTTTAATATACTATCATGATCCGCAAGGTCAAACGCCTCGCACAAATCACAATTGTGTTTCCTTTTTTCTAGAATAGTCACATGATTGTATTTTTGTGAATTCCAATAGTCTAACAATAATACCATATTCTCGGAATGGTAAAATAACCACCTAAAGAATCAAACACTTACCTTCAAACGCTCCAAATTAGAATGTATGGATACACGTTCCAAATCTATGTCACTCCAGAGTGAAACAGTATTATGTGTAGCGTCCATCCACTCATGAGCATCCAAGACAGCTTTGCTATATTGTTGGTGATCGCTGACAATAGCTTCGTACCGTTCAACAAAGTGTTGAGCTCTCTTTAGAATTTTAGCATGCTGCTCGGTGATGGACACCAATTGTTGGTCGACTTTCTCGTTTCTTTCCGGCAGACTTTCGGTCCTGTCACGCAGATCGATGATGTCTTGTTGGTGCGCCAAAGCGTCATGCAACAAAGTTCTATAAATTTGTAGCTGAGCCCGTTTCTCGTCGAGCGTAGCCTTTAATTCCAATTCTTGGGGCAACTGTTGTTCTGCTTCTTTCAACCATTGTCGAATGTTGTCCACGCATTCTTCGAAACCACTCCACCTAGAGAAATTGGAAATCATCATTATCATCACTCTTTCTTCCTGCTAGAAAGGAACATATCTTCCTGCTAGAGAGGAATATATCTTCCTTCCTGCTAGAAAGATACATATCTTCCTGCTAGAGAGGAATATATCTTTCTTCCTGCTAGAAAGGAATATATGTTCCTTTCCGCTAGAAAAGAATATATCTTCCTCCCTGCTAGAAATGATACTAACTTGTTCAATTGAGCTTTCAAATTCCTGTCAGTGCTACTGATTCCATCGAAGAGGGCTTCCATAGCTTGTTGAAGTTCTTGGAGCTGGGCGTTGACGACATCCCTACCTTCTGGTGAGGTACTTGGGTAAATTTTTTCCCCCAATTCGATGGTGTTGTTCAGTAAATGAGTGGCACTGGTTTGTTGTGAAAGCAGTTCTTCAAGGACTTTACTTTGCTCGACGAGGACGTTTCGCGCTCCTGAATTGATGTTCTCACGACAAGAATCAAACCTGCAAATCAAAATCAATCTTGTTTGGACAAGGATTTTGAGTTATTACACCTCCTTTGTGATGCCTCGTAGCGGACAACTTACTGCGAGACCTAACAGATGCAGGATTTGTAGCTGAAAGTATGCTGATGATATAGTCATAGTGACAACACGCAAATTTGGAAGCACTTTATCAGAAATGATGCAGGGGGCTATCCGAATAGTGCATCAGAGAAGGACTATCTGTTAATAACACAGGGAAAACATCGATGGTGCTGGGGACGGCAAGGGTACTGCCTCCGTTGCGTGATGTCAAGACTGTAATAGGTGCGGTCTCTAAAATATCAGCCACCGAAAAAACGACACTCGCGGTTGCAGTACGTGGGAGATATACAGGGTTATCCAAAAGTCCCGGCACCGCAGAATAACTTTGAAAGGAAGCATTTTGGGAAAAAATGGTAAATACAAAAGTTTGAGGATTCTTACCTGGCTATCCGATGATGACCTTGGCTTTG
>JAUIMX010000607.1:0-11428 GCA_033557805.1 Phaenonotum sp. SLE1380
AAGAGCTATTCAGATATAAGCCACAAACACCACTTTCCCTATTCAGTAAAGAAAGATAATACCACTTCCGGTCAAACGGGATGTTCATACAACTTGAAATTATTCTAAATTAATGTCCCCTCAGCAGTCGCATAAGACTCATAAATTTATTTTACCCTTTTATTTATCAGTTCCTTATATAATTTTAGGTGGAAAGTTACCGTGAACACCCGATATATGTTCACCCCACTTCAAATTGCTGTCATCCACAATACCAAGATACCTTTGCTGAGTTATGGAAACAATTGCATTCGAAGAAGTACAGCTGTCATCACTATAATTCCAAGGCACGGTTGGTGTATTTTTATTCCGTTGTCCAGATACATAGCGAGGAAAAACGTTAAATTTAGTTTGTGAAGTATTTAAGATTCTGATTTCATGAAGCCTCTTTCTGCACTCCTAAAAACATCTTCCCGTGTGTTTTCTGTAAACACTAGGGCAAAATCATTTGCATATGATACCATCCTTTCACCAATGTCCCCTCAGGAACATTACACCTCTTACACTAACATAAGCAATAACGCAAGATTTCATTCTCACATTTTGCGCTCTGTCAGACAATTAACTGCAATGATATTCTTTCAATCCCGTTGTGTTCAAGCGTACCAACCTCAATTGGCCAGTACCATATGATTTCGTATTCAGTGAAGGGTAAAATGATTCAAAACATGCAAACAATGTATCCTCCGATTATAATTATTTTCGAAGGCTAAATTGTCTTCTTGAAATTATTTCATTATAGACTGAATGCTCATTTTTCCTTGCAGCAATTGCCTTTTCGATTATTTTTGGGAACTGACTTGTCACCAAAATAGGTGTAGAATTTTATAACTTCGAGGATTACCATCCGTATGTATTGAGAAAACAACAGCGTGTTTTGAAGATTCTAGAAACTCCCCAAATGACAAGTTAATCAAATATTAAAGAGCCTTATTATTAGTTTCAGCACACCATCGAAGCCGGATTCCAATTTTTTTTTTATTATTGATGTCAATTCTTACCCGGTAACCGGTTTAAGAAACAGCGATTTCTGAACATTCCAATTCTTTATAAATTTTTGTGCATCAACAGATCACCCTCAATAATATCAGATATATTTCCTCCCACAGAAGCAAAATAGCCATTTAAAATGTTAGCTACCTTCCTTGGATTGCTAATATGAGCAATCAGCATAGAAAGTCACCTCACTACAATATTAAGCAATATAGGTCTAAATCGTGTAATGAAATATCAAATTATTGTACAATATGTTATACGCACATTTGAACTTAATGTCAAATATATCAGATGTACCCATGGGCCTGCAAAAACTCATGCAAGTGTCGTATACTGTGATCTGTGAACCGTGCCGTGCTGTGTAGAGAAGGACCTAATTTCTCAAGACCCAGAAACCTTGGTGACAGCTTAATTCATTCTTGTTCGACTTCCTCTCTGTTCACAAATCTTTTGTTCACCAGATTCCCTAGCGATATACTCGGTTCAATTTGACGGTTGAGTTTATTCATATTATTTATGGAAGAAATGAGTAGGAAAACAAAATTCTGCAAGTAGTTCTTCCTCACTCTAAATCGTTTGAATTCAACATTCCTATTACCGTCTTCCGCCATGACATGCTGGAAATAAATATTGGCATCATTGATATGAAATTTCATTTTGCTGCAAACAAATCCTTGTCATGAAAACGTACTTAAAGATAACGCATAGCATTTTTTAAAATAATGGATTTTGATTGTGATTAGAAACGGTAATGTGTTTAAATGAAACGTGGCCTTGTAAATCCAAAACACGTGGCTTTATCAGGAATGAACGTTTCATTTTTACTGACATGGATCATTTTTTTGCTCTGATCAAATATAAGATGCACCAATAATAAAATTTTGTAGATTTATCCTATATGTGAGATATTATGCCATCTAGTAAATGTAAAAAACAAATAGTCTGTTATTATTATTATTCATTTTACGTCGTTCTACTTCTGCTACTAACGCTAATCACCGACGGCAGGGATTAGGACCACTATACCTGCTAAATTTGCCGATGCTTCGACTACCACGTAAGCAAAGGGTTATTCTACGTGCGCGGGGTACAACCTACAACACACGAGATCCACGATTTCAAATCACCCCTAGATGATAAGACATTTTTGGTTTTTTTTTCTAATAAAAAAAACATCACCCGGACCGGGGATCGAACCATCGACCCTTAGGTTCAAAAGCCAATGCTTAGACTTTTGAGCTAATCCCGGCAACAAATGGTCTTTGTTGACGCTTCGAATATTTAATTTTTTCCCAGATGTCTGACTTATAGTCGATCGGTCAATTTTCCTCAGATATCATATGACTGCAACATCTCATGAAGAAAACAGATCAACATTCTTAATGCCAGCATAACCTACCTATTTTGATTTTGTCAATGTAGGAATATTCCATCAATTCTACCACCGTTCTAATTTTACAGTTGATAGTAAAGATATGGAATAAAAATGAAAAATAGTAGAATAGAATTTATTCCACTGTTATAAACGGTGATGATTGATGTACCCAAGTTACTAAATAAAATTTTATGGGGCGATGAAGGTAATTTCCACAAGAACAGAATTGTTTATCGCCGTAATTCACATTACTCGTCTGTGGATAATCCTAGATGGCTAAATGAAACCAACCACCAAAATATTTGGGGAATTAACGTTTGGCGCGGTTTATTTAATGGACTACTAATTGGTCCATTTTCATGAATGTAGATACATTAGCGGGATAGGGGAAATCTCACTGTTGTAGGGGAGTGCTACTTTCATTTCTGGAAGAAATTCATCTCGGTAGAAGCATGCCTATGTAGTGGCAACAGGATGGTACGCCACAGCATAATAGCTTAGGTGTACAGTACTGCTTGAGTGCCAAATGCGTTGGCCTGCTCGTTTTGAAGATTTCACGCATCTGAACTGTCTTCTTTGGAGCCATGTGGAAAAAAATATTGTCTACCAACAGAGGCCAATGAACTTGGATGATTTGAAAAGAAACATTTCTAATGCGCTACACAACATTACTGCAGCAATGGTGACAGCAGCTTGCATACGAGAAATATGCTGAAGATTTCAAGCTTGTGTTGCAGCTGGAGACTAACAATTCAACATTTTCTATTTTGAAGCATTTTCCAATGTTAATTCAAATTTTGATATTTGTCCTTTTCAACATATGTAATCATTTTTGATAATATAGCTTCATAAACAACCTCTGTATATCGATGATATGCAGAATTTTCCAATGGCCGTAGTTCGCTGTGGTGAAGGTCGCCCTAAATCGGTTGTTGTGCAACTGTGCGCAGAATAAAATTGCAAGACCATTATGTGACTTATCGTGATATTAAGAGATTATTGGGTATCAGCATGAAAATTATTAGACCGTTAGAAAAATATCTTTGTATTGGATCCGCATAATTTAACAATCGCTCATGAAATGGATCTTGTCGATTGGCGCAAAGAACTGACCAAAAACTACAAGCGAGGTACTTCAAATTCTGTTCATACCAATAACATAACTAGGTGACGTATTTAGAATATGAATATGAGCCTAAAACAAATTAACAACTTACTGTATGGCTCTCAAAGCAAATGGTCACCTGTTTTTTCGGAATAACTAGACATTCAATTCTGAATGGTACATAGCCATTTTTTGCCAGACAACGAAGAATTATTTCATACCACAACAATGAGAGTTTTCATGCAATAGCTCAAACAACTTCGTATTTGGCCTTCCAATATATTGAATTAATACAAACTTACATAAAACGTACATTCCTGACTTGACATCAAACGACATCATTTTATTTCCGCACATGAAAAATAAATTGTATGACCAACGTTTTTCGACACGTGAAGCCGTTAATGCATTTAAAATACATGTTCAGAGATACCTCAATGAAAGTGCAAAAAATTGGACGAAGTAATAGTACAATCCAGTACCTGGAATATGAAACAACAAGTATTCGATCAAAATAAACGTCAATGCCCTTATATTCATTCATCATAGAAAACAGCCTAAAAAGTTACTCATCATCAATAATTGACTTTTGCGTCCACCTAACTGCGATATAAATCGCTACGTAAACAATTCAGGCAAGCAATCATTAATTTGTGAACGTCTGTTAACTCCTAAACTACCGTGTATCCCACGGGAACCTTCCATCCAAGTTAGCAACACGGAGAACGTGGCAAAATGTTGAGAAAGCCTATAACTTTTGTTATCATCTAATTTAACAAATATTACGACCTTGCTGTGCTTTCTCTGTAAATAGCTTATCTTATTTTGTTAGGGAATTCTATCTGTCTCGGTGTGCTTTGAGGGCAAAAGATTTTAAATTCCCCGTTGCGGAAATGTGCTCTACAAATATTCCATAGCCGGTTATTGATCACCGTTGAAAGGAAAATATCATACAAAATCCATAATCCTGTCATGACTTGGAGTTTGTTCGAACAGATGTTAAATAAATATCTCGTATCAAAAGCTCACAGCAAATTCCTCGAGGAAGGTGAGAATGTTTAATAATATTCACACTCGACAAGTGATGTTCTTTGCCAGTTATTGATTACATTTCGCTTATCATTCCAAGCAGCAACTTATCATACACGATATAAAGTGATCAATTAAACGGGGCGTGAGAAGCAACCACCGGTAATTTCTCTATGAATATATCTACATAACTAATAGATTGAAACACACCGTGATAGGTTTATCGTTCTAATAGGAATATCAAGTATAGACTGTTCAATACTCGAACATGGCTAATCTTGGACTAATTGGACATTGTTTCACTATGGTTTTGTTTAACTTGTTGGAATTGTATTAATCATTACTTCACCCAAGTAATCACTTTAACACCTAACGTCCATTAGGGAACGTATCCTTTATGAATATGTAAGATGGCGCCGAACGAGTGGTTAAACTTCAGGAGTTGACCAAAACCGAACTAATAGACATAATTGTTTTTATAAATATACTCTACCAAATTCTAAATCGATGAACTGGCTATTTTTATTTGTTAATAAAATGAATGACGATAATATCTTTCGATACAAAATAACTCCCCAATAATCACACAATTTATTGCTCTGCATTTTTTGATGTCGTTGAGAGCGGAATCTCTGCGAGTATGGCAATTTATACACTATTATTTATTAATTTCTAGTATTCTAACGAGGAATACATACTTATATAGCATTCATATGTAGTGTAATATTGTATTGTCATCCCACATGATTCCGAGGCTTAATAAGGGACGAATTTTTGTGTTACCTCTCGTACATCACTTGCACGTAGGGCACGAAATATATAGAAGTTTCAAATTTGACAAATCACCCACCATCTGATTAACTAATCAATGAGTCGTTGCACTGATGAGTTCGGCAGAATGAAATATTGTACAATATATCGCTGGCTTGGTATCACAAGGTTGTATGTTATACATAGTTCCCATATAACATAGAACCTTGCAATACTCGCCAGCTATATGCAACTGATATATTTGCAATATTTGCAACGGATCACTTCCTGAATCAATTTATCAAATTTCGTTTATAAAATAGTAATAACATTTATGAAGGCTTCAGAACTAACATCAACACATTTGAATAGTGAAAGTGATATGAATATCGTGGGTCTTCAAATCGGGAATTATTAATGTACCTTCAAAATCCTTAGTGTTCGTAGTCATACGCTAGGTATCGTATACCTATAACAATATGATGCTCATTCTCAAACAAAATAAAAATGGATGAGAAATTCTGACATCAGATATCCTCAACCTAAAAGTATGCAAACGCAAAATTTTTCAAGTTTAAATTTTTCACGCTTGCCATCTTTTTTTTTGTTCATTGACACTCCCAATTTTTGAAACAAAACTACCAGCTTACCAAAGCAATATTATTTATTCTGTCAATTATTGAGAATTGATCATGAGGGAAAAATTTACAAAATATACTCATTTAATGATTGAAACTTATCCAGATCGAGGTTATTCTATTGAGGTAGAGATTAATAAACAATTAGTTACATATCGAGGACGTACTTCCTTAACCACCTGACCTCAATACTCATTTAAATTCTGGTGTCTGGAGATGACTTGATCTTGAGGACAAGAAGAAAAAATTGAGAATTTTTTGGATGTCCATGACCTTGTATGTTCGTACCTGTGAATTTGGAATCATATGGTTGAAAGCATAGCTCCACAAACAAAGCCAGCGCATGCTCTGTTGCATCATAGAGGGTCATGTAAGATAGTTGAATATAGCTGTGCTTGTTCATTTTGGCCAGAGTACCCTAGAAGCAATATAAATGTATGATATATTATGCATTCGTAGATATCCTTTAAAAATCAAGCTTTTCCATATACGTAGTGCGTTTCTGCTGGCAAGAGTACTCAAAATCAGTCGAGAACGTACGAATATAATATTACAAGTTTTATGCCCGGTTTCTAAAACGAAACATAAGCTATATGTCAATAATTGACATAGAAATGTCGCAAAATATGAAATATAAATCAATGAAATTCAAACTTTTCCATGGTAACTACAACAACTATAGAATTATACCTTACATTTCGTTTCAGAAACCGGGCATTAGTGATTTAAAATTTCATGATTTATATATTTTTTCAATATTGGATCAAATATCTTTTAATTTTTGTTCGACTGGAAAGTTTTAATATTCTTAATAGAACTTACGCTTACACTGGTTTGCATTCTTGTTTAAATAATTCCTATTGCTCATACACGTACATGATGCTCGATATTATATATACAGTGTGTCCCAAAAGTCCGAGTACTGGCAAACATCTCTCTTATTATTCATTTTAACAGAAAATGTTTTAAATAAAAGTTATTTGACGTAATATGACCTATAATGAAAAATTAGGCTCCCATATACAGGGTTGAAATCATCAAGGAGTGAGTTTTATTGAATAGCACACCCCTATTTTTATTGCATTTTCCGATTACTCATTGCAATATATTGGGACTTTTATGATATTAAGCTGGGTCTATTCCGCACCGTTTTCGAGATAATCGCTGAAATATAATTTTTTTCCAAATTCATACATATTTTTAAAAAATCATATCTCTAGTATTCCTCATGATAATACTCTCAAATTTTCGGAAAAGTTGGAGAAAAATATAAGAACGTTTCTGTTTTTAATTATACAGGAGCTGTACAAATAATTTTCAAACTATGAAAATTATAGTGTTTGTTTTTACTGACAAAATAAAATAAAATTCTCTCAACTCGAAATACCTAGAATTACACTTCTGACTTCTGAAAACCTGAAATGTTGCAATGTCTTAATATTTTCTTTTGTGAACATTTTGTCAGTATAAAATAAACACTTAAAATTCCATAGTTTGAAAATTTTTTGTACAACCCCTGTATAATGAAAAACAAAAAACTTGATACGTGTCAACTTCTTATATCTTTCTACAACTTTTCTGAAAATTTGAGAATATTATTATTATTAATAACGAAGGTATGATTTTCCAAAACAGGTATGAATTTGGAAAAAAATCATATTTCAGTGATTATCTCGAAAACGGTGTGGTATAGACCCAGTTTCATGTCATAAAAACTCATTATTCTGCAATGAGTAATCGGAAAATGTAATAAAAATAGGGGTGCGCTATTTAAAAAATTTCACCCCTTGATGATTTCTACACTTTCGGACCACCCTGTATATGGGAGCCTAATTTTTAATACAGCTTATATTACGTCAAATAACTTTTATATTAAACATTTTTCGATAGAATGTATAATAGGAGAGATATTTGCCCCTACTCGGACTTTTGGGACACAATGTATGTAGAATGCAAGAGGTATGTGCATATTTTCGTATGTATTTTGTAAATACAAATAGTATTATTACGTAATATTGCATGGTATCCCTATAACATAACATCTTGAAAAAAGTGCTTGCGTTTCCAAAATACGACCCAGCAAGTTTCCGCACCGGTGTTTAGAGATGATGTGGCCGGAGTAAGAACTCGATTTGTGTTAACATCTCAGTTTAAATTATACGGTGTTGTCCACCTGATCCTCAAGAAACATTCTTGAATTACAAGCAGCAAAACATACAATCAGTATTAAAAGCTTGGGAAATTTCCAACAAAGCATCTACTATAAATTGTTTTTAATTAATCTGTCTGCTAGTCATGAAGCTGTTCAAACAATATGATATAAATTGAGGTTTTAATATAAAAAAAAAACATGAGAACAATATAACTCGTTGTGATTGAGTGAACGTCCACTAATCGGAAGATCGATGGCGTTATCAAAAGCACTAGGATTAACTCACTACCGTTTTTAGACGCCGGTATACTACTTTCATCGCAGAGCCACTTTAAACACGTTTCTGTTTCATTTTCTGCTGTTCTTTTGTTGCGACTCGTTAGCTAATGAGTTGTGAATGCCTATAAACGGGTCACTATTACAGTCATCAACCTGTAATAAATATTGTTATCGACATGAGAAATGCAAAGCCAACTTTATGTTGAATGGATGTTGAAAATGATTCCAACACTGAAAAATTTGAAATTCGTCTTTAAAATCTCACAAAAAAGATTACAAAGAGCTTGGGATTCTGGAGAAAACCTGTAACTCGTAATTTTAATCTCAAGGAAAGTGCTGTTTAAATTTCAGAGTTATAAGACCTAAGAAGGGTGTTTGTTTTTTGAGTAGAATTTGCTCAACCAGTGTGAACTTCATGAGAAGGTTTACTTCGTAATTTTGATTTAAAATCCGAACAATGAAGTTTTTATCCATCGGGAAATTATCCTAATTGAAAAAAACTTCAATTTTTGCACCTGCGAAATTATGCGATATGACCGCTTTTCAGTACGTGTATACAATTTAATTGAAAAAAACGTATACATAGTGAATTTGCCAAGCAATATGTACGAGTATGTATAATTACGTACTACAAAATATCATTTCAAAGCACTTTGCTGTACTCAACTAATTACTGTGAAGCGCTGTCTCGACGTCACAAATTTATTTGTGCGGAATTATTTACGCAAAATGAGAGTGTGGTATCATGCAATGTTCACACACTACATGCATAAAACGATTGTCAACATTGCATACGCCCACCTTTAGCAAATATGCAAGCAAAAACTGCATTTCCAACCACAGACAAGTTGGCCACGAACGTATACAGGGTGTCTCATGTAAACCGTTCAATAAAAGTTCTTAAGGTTTCCATCATCATTTAGGAATGATATTTTGCTACCGGGGCTCTTAGCAACTGATCTCTCAAAATAAAATGTTTTCATTTAACTGCCACTTCTGGCTAACCCACAGGTTGTTCCATTTGAAAAAAGTGAGTTTTAAGTATTTGAAATGTTTAAAGTTTGAAAATTTTTTGTACAGCCTCTGTATAATTTTGACAAAAGTTTAATTTGTACCAATTCTCTATGCCATTTTCAAACTTCACTTAGAATATTAGAGTTTTATCGTGATCAGTGAAGAAGATAAGATATAGGTCTGCAATTGGCAAAACAAAAGAATATTATCTGATATCTCAAATGCGGTGAAGTATAAAGACATACAAGTTACATTGTTTTTTAGTGTCGAATAAAAATATGTGAAAATATATAGGGTGTTTTATTTAAATAAACAAAGTTGGTAGTAATTGCCCGTTCAACCGGAAGTGAAAAAAAAATGAAAATATTGTGTTTTGGAAGATTAGATGCTAAAACCCTTGGTAGCAAAATTTCATTTCAATATAATTATGGGAACTTTGTGAATTTTCATTGAAAGGTTTTCGTAAGGCACCCTGTATAATGAAAATAATAATATTAGTGTATTTTTCGTATTTGTGTGTGTTGTGATTTGGTTTGGTTATCTTAAAACGTAATTTGAGAAATTTTTTGAAATTAATCCAATTCAAAATTAGGAAAGTACCATATGCGCAATACATTAGGGAATTGTGTTTATTAATATTATAATTCCTTCAAACCATAGGGACCTGATGATGACTGAAGATATGTAGTCGAAATCGATTGTCGTTTTGATAAAAGAATAAAGATAGAGTATTAAAATTTGATTTTATTCATTTATTCACGAAATAGTTTACATACGTTTCTAAAATCTTAAACGTGACCAAAAATTAGAGATTAATAACGAAAATGGGCTGAGACAGAAGAAGAAATACTAATCTGATTTCAAGGAATATATTAAAAACAAAATTAATCAAAAATTAAAACTAATGAGTACTTCCTCGAAAAATTTCCTTTATTCAGAGGACAACCGGTCTCGACTACTAAGTAGTCTTCATCAGATCCCTAGAGTAAAAACAATTAAAATTCAAACAAACTTATAAACGGTTATAATATCTTTGGGGTTATGTCCCTCTTGACATTGGAAAGCAAATGTTACAGATACTTAAAACATTCATTAAACTTACTTGTGGTCCGTGGTTATAAAAATACAAGTTCAATACAATGCATTTAATGCTTACAATTTAAAAACTTTTAAAAAATCAATTTAACAAAATCTTTAACTGCGTATTTAACGTTTATACGGTTGAGAGTGGTGTTGGTTGCCTATGTTGGAGAGTCATATATCGGGTGTTCACGGTAACTTTCCACCTAAAATTATATGAGGAACTGATAATTATAGGGTAAAATGAATGTATTAGTCTTATGTGACTGCTAGAGGGACATTGATCTGAAATAATTTCAAGTTGAATGAACTTCCGGTTTGACCGGAAGTGGTATTATCTTTATTTACTAAATATGGAAAGTGGTGTTTGTGGCTTATACTTGAATAGCTCTTGAAGAGTGCTTTCCAATGAGGTATAATTGTCTGGCCTACTACATATCATTCATGCGCTATTCATATTTTTCTTTTAATTGATGTCAATTCAGAGAGTTTGAAAAAATTTCTCTGTACCCCAAAGAACTAAGAATTAATAAATGATATTTGGTGATATAACTAACAAGATATTAGGTATTCATGCTATGATAAAAAAATTCAAAGCTTTTGCCATGGCACTCTAGATAAAAATCTCTAAATATTGTAAATTTCATATGTAGGTAATTTTTTTTTTCAAATAGCATGCATTTTTTTGCTTTGTTCCCTACATTTGTTACTAACTACATCCTATACCTGAAGTTATTATTTACCGAGGAAATAATAAATATCAATTGAACTTTCCCAACTTTTTCACTAAATGTTTTGCAGGTTTATTTTCAAATTATATTGATGATATTATCTTATTAATAAACCTAGAAATTTATATTTAGCAAAAAAGTTGTAAAAGTTTGGTTTATTCAATTCAATTAATATTGACTATTTTCTCGGTAAATAATAACTTAAGGTATAGGATGTACTTAGTAACAAATGTAGGGAAT
>JAUIMX010000608.1:0-11426 GCA_033557805.1 Phaenonotum sp. SLE1380
ATTTGTTCTTCTTTTTCTTACTTGGGTTCCTGATTTACTGACATACTACACTAGCGCAACTAGCGGCGGGTGTGATACAGGGCAAAAGAGATGGACTTATGTCATTCCATATTTGTTAGAAAGAGTGTTACTTTAGGATAAATTACCTAATGCACTTGAGCGTCTGGGTAGCCTGTGGACGAAATGTACTTTCCCACTCTTTATTTATTGGGCACACTATTAATTTCGGGGAGAAACCCTCCCCATCTTCAGGTGCTTGTCAAATACTAAATCTTTGTTGAAAATATGTAATATGTAATAATGTAACGTCTTACATGACAGGTCAAGATACATTCATTAAATTTATGGTAGATAGCTTAATTCGAAAGATTTTCAACAAAGATTTAGTATTTGACAAGCACCTGAAGATGGGGAGGGTTTCTCCCCGAAATTAATAGTGCGCCCAATAAATAAAGAGTGGGAAAGTACATTTCGTCGTTTTATTTAATTAAATTAAAACTGTTGGCGCTACAAGGTATTGTGACTCTGAGATGAGATGAACCGCTTCTTTTGTTCAGATATTTCAATTGAATAATGCTAAGACGGCAGGTATGATTGATAAAATCACATTTTCAGAACATATTGGGCAGTAAATTAGCTTGGTACTCTCATTTTATTATGTGTCAGTGCGTAGGTACCACCAAAGTTTAAATTTACCGTCAGGCTTGGTGATTCAAGGCCACAGAAAACTGTGAATACAACTTCAAAGGTGCCCACAGTAAATGTCCTTTCTCGTTGTTCTCTGGTAATACTAGATGCAATACTCTTATACTAAATTTTTGATAAGGTGAATTCATAAAATATGTTTTATACATACCTGCTATACATTCTCCATTTATGCACTCTTGAGAACAAAACGGTAAACAACGGTACTTATTATCAGGAGATAACTTAAATCCTGGTAAACAGGTACAACTTTCAGGAGCAGTGCAGTTTCCATTAAAACAGTCATAACTACAAATCGGCTGGCATAAAAATTTATTGCCAGGATCCAACTTATATCCTTGCCAGCATCGGCAAGTTCCAGGAGAAATACAATCACCATTAACGCATTTTGGGTCGCAAATAGGGATACATTTGTACTTGTTGTCATTTTCGAGTGCAAAGCCTTTGAAGCATTCACATAATTCAGGAGCAGTACATTTACCATTTTGACAGGGCTCAACACAAATAGGATCACATTGATATTTATTATTTGGATTCAGTTTATATCCTTTATCACAAGAACACACATTGGGAGAATCGCATTTTGAATTTATACAAGGTTGGTCACAAGTGGGTAGACATAAAAATTTGTTCTCGGAATCAAGATGGTGGTTGGGTAAGCATTTGCAAATGTTTGGAAGTTCGCATGTGCCATTAATGCAATCTTGATAACAAGCAGGTTTACAAATGTACTTATTTTCAGGATCTTTCTTGTAACCTTCGTGACAATTGCAAAAATCAGGTGCGATACAATCGCTATTCACACAATTCTCTTTACAAGTCGGTTCACACAAATAAACATCTTTAGGGCTTTTATGAAAACCTCTTATACAAGTACAAATTTCAGGAGCAGAACATACCGAATAGATGCAAGGATTAGAGCAAATTGGTTCGCAAAAGTTCGAGCTGTTTTCTTTTAGTTTATAACCAAAATTACACGCGCACACGTTTGGTTCAATGCATTTGCCATTGATGCAAGGGTCTGTACAAAAAGGTTTGCATTTGTAAAATTCTTGCCTATCCAATTCGAAATTTGGGAAACAATTGCAGATATTAGGAGCAGCGCAAGTACCATTTTGGCAAGGAGGGGTGCAGGTAGGGTTGCAAATATTCGTGGTGTTTTCCTGAATTTTGTAATTTTCAAAGCATTTGCACATGTTTGGTGATATGCAAGTAGCATTCACACATTCAGGGGTACATACAGGATCACACTGATATTTATTTGATTGATTCAATTCATAATTTTCTTCGCAAGTGCAATTTTCTGGAAATGTACATGTTCCGTGCACACACGGAAGGGAGCATACGGGATTACATTTATACATATTTTCCAAATCTAGTTTATAACCTGTATTACAAGCGCACATTTCAGGTTTTAAACAATAGCCATTTTCGCACTTTTCCCTACAAGCCGGTTCGCAAATATGTGAGTCCGATGAATTTTTATCATACCCCAATAAGCAAGCGCAAATGTTTGGTAAAATACACAAACCATTGACGCACTCAGGGGTGCAAATAGGTATGCAGAAATGTCTCAATACTTCGTGTGGTTCGTAATTTTTTGGGCAGGTACAGGTGTCTGGAGCGGTACATTCCCCATTCACACATTTCAAGGTACAAACAGGGTCGCATTTATACTTTGATGTTTTACTGAGTTCGTAACCTTTATTGCAAGTACAAATTTCTGGTTTGGTGCACTTCCCAAATAAACAACTTTCTGAACACATTGCTTCACATTTATAAAAATTTTCATCATCTTTTCCATCAAATTTATAACCTTGAAGGCATACACAAGTTTCAGGTTTTTCGCAAATTGCATTTATGCACTTTTTCGAACAAATTGGTTCGCAAGTGTAGTTATCAAACTTACTGTAAGTAAACCCCTTGTGACAAACGCATAACTCAGGTTTAATGCAATCAGAATTTATGCACTTTTTTGAGCATACAGGGAAGCAAGTCGTGTCATTTTTATTAATTTTGTCATAACCTTTATCGCAGTAACATTCTTCAGGAGATCCACAGTATCCATTTTTGCAAGAAACGCTACAGAATGGATGACAAGAGTATTTATCATCTTTATTGGGTTGGAATCCTTCAATACAAGTGCATATTTCTGGGGCGGTACACGTTCCATATGAGCACGGTTTGGAACAATGAGGGACACAGATATTTTTTTCGGTAGGATGTGGATCGTAACCTGCGTGGCAAGTGCAATTATTAGGGGTCAAACAATTCCCATTCACGCAAGAACAAGTCGGATTGCAAATGTATTTGTTTATTGGATCATGAATGTAACCTTCATTGCATTCGCATTGCTCCGGTGAAATACATTTGCCATTTTCGCAACGTTTTGAACAAACTGGTACGCATATATGCGAAGAGTTTTTTTCGAACGTATATCCAGGTAAACACTCGCAAACATTCGGAGCAGTACAATTCCCAAACGAACACGCAGGGGAACAAACAGGTATACATCTATGCGGAAACGTTTCGTCTTTTCTATAACCTTCAAAACATGAACAAGTCTCAGGTCCTGTACAATTACCATTAACACAAAGCAAAGTACAAATTGGATTACATTTGTATTTATTATTTTCATCTTGTTTATATCCAGCGAAACATTCGCAATGTTCTGGAAGAGTACAATTGCTATTGATGCATTTTTTTTTGCAAAATGGCTGGCATTTATTAGGCGTTTCTGAAGATCTATAGTAACCCAATAAACAAACACATTTTCCAGGTAAATAACATATCGCATTGATGCAAGGATTAACACAAACAGGATCACAAACATATTTGTTTTGTGAGTTCGAAATCCAACCTTGCGAACATTTGCACACTTCTGGAGCTATACATTCACCATTTTCACAAGGTAATGAACAAACAGGATCGCACTTAAATCTATTCGATTCACTCAATTTGTAACCAGAATCACATTCGCAAATGTTGGGTGGCGCTATGCAGGTTCCATTCATGCATTTTTCTGAACAAACCGCGTTGCACTTAAATGGATCTTCAACGTCTCGTCGATACCCCAACTTACAAACACAAATTTCTGGAAGAAAGCAATACCCGTTTATACAAGTTTGATTGCACTTAGCGTGGCATCTATATTTATTTGTAGGGTCCAGGTAAAAATTGTCATTACAACTACAAGTTTCTGGTTCTATACACTTACCATTAATACAAGGAGATGAGCAAAATGGAGAACAACTATACTGATCAAATTTCGTGTAACCCTTCAAACAGGTACAAAAATCAGGCGATGTACATTCACCAAATTGACATTTTTCCGAGCATATTGGCAGGCAACTGTCATTATTTTTTTCATACCCCAATTGACAAACGCAAAAATTTGGTTTGTAACAAAAGCTATTATTGCCGCAAGATGGGTCATCGCAAATCGCATCGCATTTATACTTATTAAATTCATTCAAAATATAACCCGCGTTACAAGCACAAACTTCAGGTTCTGTGCAAACCCCGTTTTCGCAATTCTGAGTACAAACAGGAGCACATATATCACTGGAATTGAATTGTTTTTTAAAACCTGGTAAACAATCGCAATGGTTGGGTTTGGTACATGTGGCGTTTACGCATATTTGTTTACAAATAGGTTTGCAAGTGAATTGATCAACAACTTCGTAATTTTCTAAACAAGTGCAGTTATCTGGAGATGTACAAATGCTGTTGACACAAGACTTCTTGCAGATAGGGTTGCATTTGTGTCTATCGAAAGGATCGTAGGCATAATCTTTGAAACAAACGCAAATATCGCCACCGATACATTCCGAATTTTCGCAAAGTTTTGTACAATTTGGTTCGCAATGGTATTTATTTTTTGAACTGGGACGAAAACCTGGGTTACAGGTGCAGATTTCAGGGCTAGTACATGTAGCATTGATACAATTTTCGCTGCATACAGGAACGCACTTATATCTGTTTGAATCTTCAAATTTAAAACCCAGCTGACAGACACAAACATCCGGGAAAATACATAAACCATTGATACAATCTTTCGCGCAAATGGGGTGGCAACTGTATGAGTTAGAAATTGTCAAATTATACCCAGGGAAACAAGTGCATGAATTTGGGGCAGTGCATTTGCCATTTTGGCAATCTGGTACGCAAGCTGCCTCACAAATATTCTTATTTTCTTTACTTGGTTTAAACCCATCAAAGCAAGAACATATTCCAGGTGAAGTACAATTACTATTAATACATTTATCCGCACACTCTGGGATACAAGTATACGTTCCATCCTGACCCATTGTAGCATTATCATGAAAATAACCTTCTTCGCATTCGCATATGTTGGGTTTAACGCATTTAGATTTGATACATTTCAAAGAACAAACCGCATGACAAGTAGTATTGCTGTTAGTATCAAATTCATATCCGCTTTGGCAGCTGCAAAGATCAGGAGCGTTGCAATCAGCATTTATACAAGGATTCCTGCAATATGGTTCACAAATTGTTGCATTAACAGGTATAAACCCGTTTAAACACGTACATGAATAAGGCGCAGTGCAAGTAGCATTCCTGCAATCGGGGTCGCATACCGGGACGCATTTATTTTGTGATTCTTTACTTTTAATGTACCCCAACCTACAAGTACAGAAATTAGGTTTATAGCAGAATCCATTCTCGCAATTTGGCTCGCAATGTGGTACACATTTCCGATCATTTGAAGGATCTTTTTTATACCCTTCATTGCAAACGCAACTGTCACCTTTACATTTGCCTTCAATGCAAATACAAGGCGCTCTCGTAGGTGTGGGATAGCAGGCATAAGGATCTTCATCATCTTTAATATAACCTTTTTTGCAAGTACAAAAATTAGGTTCTGTACACATTCCATTAACGCATTCTTTTTTGCATATTGGTTTACAACTATTAATTGTAGTGTTATCTTTTTCGTACTCTAATTGGCATAGGCACATTCCTGGTTTATAACAGAAGCCGTGTACGCAAGGGCTGCCACAATCTGGTAAGCAGAAGAAGTTATATTTTTCATCAAGTTTATATCCGCGATTGCAAGAGCAATTCCCAGGTGCGACACACTTCCCATTTATGCAAGATGGGTTACAAACGGGTTTACAAACGTGATCTTCGGCCAATTCGAACCCTGATGGACATATGCAGATATCGGGAGCTACACAAAATCCCCCTTCGCACTTTTGAGAACATTTTGGTTCGCAAATGGAACTGTTTGTCGCATTAGGCATGTATCCTAAATCGCAAACACATTTATTAGGTTCACCGCAGTGGCTGTAATTTCCACATTTTGGAACGCACACTGGATTGCATAAGTATTTATTTTTTCTGTCCAGAGTGTAGCCTTCATTACAAGTACAATTCTCCGGAGACGTGCAATTCCCGTTTATACAATCTAATGAGCATACCGGGAAACAAATGTTGAGATTTGCGGGAGGAATATTCTTGTAACCTTTTAAACAAGTGCATACACCAGGGGATGTGCAATTTCCGTTTACGCATCGTTCTTTACAGATCGGATCGCAAGCGAAGTTGTTTCTTTGCTTATATCCTTGGAAACACTGGCAAAAGTTGGGTTTTTTGCAGAACGAGTTGACGCAAGGGGATGAACAACTAGGGTTGCATTTGTACCGGTCTTTAGCGTCGTAGCTATAATTTTTATTGCATTCACAAATTTCCGGTTGAATACATTTCCCATTAACGCAAGGTTTTGAACAAATTGGTACACATTTAGTTTGACTATTTTTCATAAATGTGTACCCGCGATGACAAGAACATTTATTATTACCAGTACAATAACCATTTATACACTTATTTCTGCAAACAGGGTTGCATTTATATTTATTTTTTCGATCGAGCTCGAAGCCCAACAGACAAATACATCTTTCCGGAGCATAACAATGTGAATTAACGCAATCCTTAGAACAAACCGGATAACAATTCGTCTTTTTTGAATCCTGTGCGTATCCTTCGTTACATATGCAAGTTTCCGGTTGGATACAAATGCCATTATCACATCGCATACTGCAATGAGTCATGCAAAGATGTTTCGATCCCGCACTAAGCTTATAACCAGGATAACAAGTGCACAACTCGGGTTCGGTACAATTCCCGTTTATACAAGGTTCTTTACAAACTGCGCTACAAACATACATACCTGGAGGATCTTCGCTAGTTTTATTGTGAAAATAGCCAGAGAAGCATCGGCATACTCCTGGCGGCTGAACGCATTCAGCATTTATACATTTTAAGGGACAGGAGGGTACGCAAGTATAGTTATTTTCTTTACTTTCTATATAACCTTCCAGACATTTACAAACGTCAGGAGCTATACAAATCCCATTTTCACAATATCGTCTGCAGAATGGGATGCACTTATTATTTTCTAAGATATAACCTGCGTTACAGGAACAAGTTTCAGGTTTAACGCATTTGCCATTTAAGCAATTCTTCGAACAGACTGGATCACAAACGTTTTTATATGTACTATTCTTGTTGTTCCCTAGTGAGCATATGCAAATGTTTGGTTTAAAACAGTAGCCATTAATGCATTCGCCCCTACATTTCGGTACGCACTTATAAGGATTAAATTTATCTAAATAATATTTCTTTTTACATTTGCAAATATTGGGCTTAACACAAATGCCGTTCTGGCAAGGCAAGGCACATTTCGGATTACATCTGTACTTGTTATTCGCGTCCAACTCAAATCCTTCGCTGCACGTGCAAGTTTCCGGAGCGGTGCAATTGGAATTTATACATTTTTCCGAACACGTAGGAACACAAACATATTTCGATTTCTTGTGGTACTTCATTAGGCAAATACAAGTGTTCGGTTTATAACATAAACTGTTAAGACATTTCTTTTTGCAAATCGATACACATCTATGGGTTAATCTATCCCATTTGTAACCAGATATACAAGAACAATTACCCGGGGAAATGCATTTTCCGTATATGCAATCATTAAAACAAATGGGTTCGCATACGTGATTCTTGAGCCTGTATCCGCTTTTACAAACACACTTTTCCGGTGCCACGCATTTGCCATTTTGGCAACCTTTTCGACAGATGGGATTACATTTGTGTTTATCATTTTCATCTTTCTTGTATCCTAGTTTGCAGATACAGGTATTTGGAAATTTGCAAAAGCCGTTAACGCATTTTTTCTTACAGCGCGGTTTGCAAATGTATTTGTTAAATTTATCGAGGGAATAGCCCTTTTTGCAGACACATACATCTGGTTTGGAGCAAAATCCATTTTTGCAAGGTAAAGCGCAACTTGGGCTACATTTGAAACTATCATTATTAAGTTTAGCGAAACCTGGATCGCAAGTGCAAATATTAGGGGCTGTACATTTTGCATTGATGCATTCTTCATTGCAAATAGGAATGCAGACTGATTGATTTTGAGGTTTGAACCCTTTTTTACATTCGCAAATATCTGGTTTCACACATATTCCATTTACGCAATCGGGAGAACAAATTGGGACACATTCATTCATATCGTTGGGATCGGTTTTGAATTTGTCGTTACATTTACAAATGTTTGGCTGAGAGCAATATCCGTTCACACAATTTTGGTTACAGACAGGTTCACATCGATACTTATTTTCTGTTTTGTTATACCCATGATAGCATTCGCACGTTTCGAAATCTACACACCTACTATTAACGCATTCTTCTGAGCATATAGGTTTACATATGTGTTTTTGGGTTGAATCCTTTACGTACCCTAACTTACATATGCATTTGTTTGGAAGAAAGCATACGCCATCGATGCAATCAGGATTACAAACAGGAACGCATTTGAAGTTTCCCACGTTATAATCGTATTGATAATTAGGATAACATTTGCAAGTTTGTGGTGATTCACAAACAGAATTGATACACGTAGGTGAGCAGGTAGGTACACATTGGTGAGCGTTATTTGGGCTTACATGATAACCTTGCTTACATTCACAAACTTCCGGTAAAATACACACCCCATTTAAGCAAGGTTCTTTACAAGCGGGGATGCATTTATAAGTACCAACAGGATCTGATATGGAATCATTATGGAAATAACCATCAATACAGCGACACATACCAGTTGAAGGAATACATTCCGACATAAAGCACTTTAACTTGCAATGAGGCACACAAACATTTTTTTCGTCCAGATCAGGTGTATAACCTTCATTACAAACGCAAATACCAGGTTTCTGGCAATATCCATTTTTACATGTAGGGTTACAGACAGCATCGCAAACATTTTCATTTGTCTCGTTTCTAGTAAACCCATTGTAACAAGCACAAACATTGGGAAGAATACAATAACCATTCACGCATCCTAATTTGCAAGATGGAAAGCAATGAGCGTTATCCGTTTCATTCTTAGCATAACCTAACAAACATACGCATTTATTTGATTTGAGACACGCACTATTTATACATTTTTTCTTGCAAATCGGTTCACATACGTAATTGATGAATTTATAACCTTTCGCACAAGAACATACATTGGGTGAGCTGCACACGCCATGTCCGCAAGAACGAAGACATACCGCATTGCATTTATACCGGTTCTTTGAATCTAAAGTATAACCCTCGTTGCAAGTGCATGTTTCGGGTGCACTACATTCACCATTTTTGCAAGGTATGGAACAAATTGGATCGCAAATATTTTCATTCGAGGTTTTCTTAAAACCAACACGACAAATGCACGTCGCAGGTTTGAAACAAAATGAATTCACACATTTTTTCTTACATATGGGATTACACTGGTATTTATTGAGCGAATCCATTTTGTAATCTTTTAAGCATTTGCAAAGGTCAGGAGCAATACAAATGCCATTTTGGCAATATTTTTCACAAAGTGGGATACACTTATTGTTCACTAAAGTATAACCAACGTTACAGGAACAAGTTTCTGGTGCCACGCATTTTCCATTTGAGCAACCCTTCGAACAAATTGGGTCACAAACATTTTTGGAAGTACTATTTTTCTCGTATCCTAATGAGCAGATGCAGATATTTGGTTTGAAGCAGTAGCCGTTAGTGCACCCACCCTCACATTTCGGAATGCACCTATATTTAATAAATTCATGCAAGAAATAATTCTTCTTACATTTGCATGTATTGGGTTTAATACAAACGCCATTCTGACAAGGTAATGCACATTTCGGATTACATTTGTACTTATTATGCTTATCTAAGTCAAATCCTTTTATGCACGTGCATATTTCCGGAGCGGTGCAATTGGAATTTATACATTTTTCCGAACACGTAGGAACACAAACATATTTCGATTTCTTGTGGTACTTCATTAGGCAAATACAAGTGTTCGGTTTATAACATAAACTGTTGAGACATTTCTTCTCACAAATCGCTGTACATCTATGGGTCACTGCATCCCATTTGTAACCAGATTTACAAGAACAATTACCCGGGGAAATGCATTTTCCGTGAATACAATCATTATAACAAATGGGTTCGCATACGTGATTCTTGAGCCTGTATCCGCTTTCGCAAATGCATGTTTCCGGTGACACGCATTTACCATTTTGGCAACCGTTTCGGCAGATGGGATTACAATTGTGTTTATCATTTTCATCTTTCTTATAACCTAATTTGCAGATACAGGTATATGGAAATTGGCAAAAGCCGTTAACACATTTTTTCTTACAGCGCGGTTTGCAAATGTATTTATTAAATTTATCGAGGGAATAGCCTTTTTTGCAGACACATAGATCAGGTTTGGAGCAAAATCCATTTTTGCAAGGTAAAGCGCAACTTGGGCTACATTTAAAACTATCATTTTTAAGTTTAGCGAAACCTGGATCGCAAGTGCAAATATTGGGGGCTGTACATTTTGCATTGATGCATTCTTCATCGCAAATAGGAATGCAGACTAATTGATTTTGAGGTTTGAACCCTTTTTTACATTCGCAAATATCTGGTTTCACGCATATTCCATTTACGCAATCGGGAGAACAAATTGGGACACATTTGTTCATATCGTTCGGTTCGGTTTTGAATTTGTGGTTACACTTACAAATGTTTGGCTGAGAGCAATATCCGTTCACACAAGTTTGGTTACAGACAGGTTCACATCGATACTTATTTTCTGTTTTGTTATATCCATGGAAGCAATCACAGGTTTCGAAATCTACACACCTGCTATTAACGCATTCTTCCGAGCATATAGGTTTACATATGTGTTTTTGCGTTGAATCTTTTACGTACCCTAATTTACATATACATTTATTTGGAAGAAAGCATACTCCTTCGATGCAATCAGGATCACAAAGAGGAATGCATTTGAAGTTTCCCACGTTATAATCGTATTGATAATTAGGATAACATTTGCAAGTTTGTGGTGATACACAATCTGAATTGATACACGAAGGTGAGCAGGTAGGTACACATTGGTAAGCGTTATTTGGGCTTACATGATAACCTTGCTTACATTCACAAACATCCGGTAGAATACACACCCCATTCATGCAAGGTTCTTTACAAGCGGGGATGCAGTTATAACTACCAACAGGATCTGATATGGAACCATTATGGAAATAACCATCAATACAGCGACACACACCAGTTGAAGGAATACATTCCGACATCACGCACTTCAACTTGCAATGAGGCACACAAACATTTTTTTCGTCCTGATCAGGTGTATAACCTTCATTACAAACGCA
>JAUIMX010000609.1:0-11425 GCA_033557805.1 Phaenonotum sp. SLE1380
CACACAATTTGAATTTTGAAATTTTAATAGTGAATAACTTTTCAATGGAATTGTTATTTTGGTTTTCCTTTTCACCAGATAGGATACTTTACACCATACTATAAGATAGTGATATAATTTTGGGTATGAAAATTTATGCAACTTCCCTATTGCTTGAAATCTAAGCTAAACCATTAAACAAATTGATTTGGTAGTGGAAAAATCGCAAAAAAAATTTCGAGGCCAAAAGATATCGTCCGTTTGGAAAACGAATAATTAAATTTTTAAATATATAAAAAAATAATGGATATTGATACCTCCGTGTCTGCTTTTTTTTAATTGACATGGTTCAATTACAAACTGTGAATATACTGAAAATAATTACATTTTTACTTTCGTTTAATAGTAGTTAAGTTCTTTTAGAAAACCACACTATTATGAACTGAATAAACGATTGAACAATGGTATAAACTTTTGCGATCCTGGCGAGGAAAAGCATACCTTAACTAATTTCTAGGCGATTTGATTTCAAAGTTATCTATTTCCGATTACACTTTCAAATTTTGTTGAGCAGCAACTCCTACTGGCTTCATAGATTATAATGCAGTTTTCAAGTAGACTGAATTTTGCACACAGTTTGCATTTGGACAATTGCACGGGGTAAAGCAAACACGGATGCATTAATACCCTCTTCTGAATTAAATATTAGTCTATGCAGGGTGATTCATGTAACACTTTTGTTGGAAACTTTTTAGGTTCCTATTTTTTATTTTTTTCTGTAAATTTGGTACTAGAAAATATTACATCTTGCCTTCCAAAATAGGATATTTTTAGTCTTCTATCTTTTCTAGTAATTCTATGTTGAAAAATAATAATTAAATATTAGTCTATGCAATAACTTTTTTGTATACCTTACCGTTTTCGAGATATTAGCTCAAACAATTTTTTCCCAATTGCATACTTAATTTAATAAAATTACAACTATCTTATTTTTCGTGCTATAAATATTTTCAGCAAAGTATGAACATTTGATAAAGAACTAGCTCAAATTGATATTTTTCTACAGTATACAGACGCTGTACAAAAGTCATGTTTTTCAAATAGAATATTTTGTATACTTTTATATCAAGGGATCCAATTTCCAAAGAACTTCACATTTTATTAAGCATGTCCTATGAGTATCGCTTACCATTTTCGAGATATTACGTGAACAAGCAAATTATTGTTATTATTATCTTGAAAAAAAATATAGTGTGTAGCGTAGGTTCGGATTGCTACTTAAACCATGAAATTCCTATATTTTTTGGAAAACGAACAAATCGATTAAAAAAACTTGACAAAAAACAGGTGACCAGACAAAATTTTGTGCTATCAAAATTCGCAAGAACACGTCGGGTATCCAATTACAAACTGAAATCCTGTTGAGCTCCGGATTAATAAAAACCGATAAAATGGCTCGACTTTGAAATTCCTTTTATGGAAAACTTTTAAAAGTTAGCGACAGAATTCAATAACACCCACACTGACCAAGAACTGATTTCAATTGAGCCAGCAAGTACGTTGAAATATACTGACAACACAAACGGCAGATGCCGGCCCGCCATAAGCATTCCTAGTTCGTTTGACTTTGAAAAAGTAAGATTATCAACATAGAGCTGATGAACTAATGAATATTCTTTGCAGGTTACGGTGAACACACTAATCCTTTCTATTTTTATATTTATAATCATAAAAATACCACGGTTTTTCCTCTAAAATGTTAGTGCAAACGACAAAATTTAAACATGAGGTCAGCGCAGTGATGTGGTGAGACCAGAGTGGTCTGCATTAGAAACCTGCTCGGGCCCATTTTTTAGCGCCCGACCCGACAAGAAATGTTGAGATCCCAAGCCTTCTTTTAACCCAATATTTCATACAATTCGTCTGCCCGAACCCGACACAAACCTGACGCAAACTCGAAAAATCTTTTATTAAACTTATGCATGTAAAATAAATGACTCACAACTATTGACATTTTGGAAGAATCCATTTTCCCTGTCTCTAACTTTCTTCGAGAACTGAAAATGAACGGAAACCATTTTTGGCCTTTTCATTTTGAGGTTCTGCGATTCGAAAAAATTTGAGGAGAATATTCGCTTAGTACAGGAAGGGTATACGAAATACTAAATGGTGACTTTCTATTTAGTTTTTTTATTGAGCAGAAACCTTGATTTTACGTTCAGATATAAAAATTTCTCTATAGGATAATGAATGACCAGAACTAAAAATATATAGAGTAGTCTCCAGTCGACTTTCTCGTTTGTAGATAATATATACATACATTTTTGAGCTTTTTACAATTGATATTACTAGAACTCTTTGGTAAAAATACTGAATGTAACCATGAGAAGCATTTTCATATCTGATTATTTTTTCTATTTGGGAAAAGTAGGGCAACTTGAAGAAATTTGCTTCAGGTAAAGTACTGCTTCGGGTTATTCGAATCTACCCAAAAGTTCAGACGCACCCAAAACGTGAAGATTCATCAAAATCTCGAGATCAAATTTTTGCATTCAGAAACTTTCAAAGCCAGGAGGGTATATGTATATCTCAATTAGGGTATATGTATATCTTAATAATCACAATTATTATTTCTTCACGGACTCAATCATATAGTCTAACCACAATAGAAATTTTTTGCCGTATTTAGGGAAGCATCCGCTGAGTTCTAGTTCCCACTATACAAGTGTCCCATCGAACCTTTATAATAAAAATTTACAGAAACCAATGCAGACAGATATTTGATACTTTGGAATCATATAGTAACCGAATAAAAAAAATAGTTATACGTTTTTGGCACGCCGAGCAGCATAGCTCAGTGGGTCTAGCGTCGGGCGTGGGGGTACGGATAAACGTATACACTGTGTCGGAGTTAGGCAAACTGTGATATCTGTAGGCTCCGGTTCGATCCCCATCGAGGGGAAATCCCACTTTTCAGGGATATTTGTCTCAATGGGAGCAGAACTGTAGGTTAGTTATGGTTGGCATATATGGGCTAGTCGCCAGGCGCGATAGCCCTAGAAAAAAAAAGTTTTTGGCACCAACTGTTTGACAGGAAGTGACCAAAACTTTCTTATATATAAATAGGGAAGAGGACATGAAACGAATGTTTTCAGATAGTACATGAAAAAATAATAATAATTTGTTAGGATATGCATCTTCCTATCTCTTACCGTTTATGATTCATTAATTGTTCTTATGAAATTTTTTGACCGATGAAGTCTCACAAAATATCAAGTTTTACATTTTTAATTAGCTTTTGTGTGAAACTATCGCATTGTATCGTCAAGATAATTGAATGTTTTGAACACTTTTTTTTTAAATCTCCTACATACTTACAAATTAACTATAGTTAAATTTTCTTAAAGATTTTCCACAGGCGCTCTTCTTCTTTCTTCTTTAAATTGGCTGTGAACAAAGTCATTCAGCCTAGGATTATTATTTTATAGCATCTTTGTCTTGTTCTATCCCTATAATGACTGAAATTTATAAAGAAAATCAGCCATCACCGGGAGTCGAACTCACGACGGATCGTAGCACATTGACCGAGAGGCGAAGCTCTAGCCAATATAACCACTGACCCGCTCATAACTCTAGTACATTAAATTGAAATTAAATTTATACATGGGTTATACAATAAATTTCTGACTCTACATATTTTAAAATGTCACTATCTCAACATTTACAAATAGAATGGTAAATTTTTTCTTCGGCATGTGATGGACGAGTTAGTGCTATAAATTTAATTATGAGCATTGTTGGCGAAAACCTAACAGTATTTCAATTATTCCTTGAAAATTAATAATTACAAATATTTTCCAATTTATTTCGGTCATCGTTGGTGCCATTATCTTGATTTTCACAAATGAATTTACATATGAAACTAGCAGTTTCAAAGTTCAGGTCAACCATGCAAGACGTCCGGGAAACCCTATTTGGTCCATTTTTTCATTGAAAGCATTCAAGAATTTCATAATGTGAAAAAGGTTTTGAATTTAGACGAAAAAAGTTTCTGTTAGTAATAACGGTAAAACAGTAAATCAATTTGATTTGGAGTTGAATTTCCGACGAATTTATTTTGACGTTCCTCGAATCTAGTGCGACAAAGTTATATCCGTACAGTTCATGGAATGGAGTACATTTCAATCGAGAAAACTTTTAACGAATGAGTACTTTTTAAAATAGGAGTAGAAAAAATATTTTATTAATCATGTTATCTAGTTTCTCATCAAACTATAAAGAATAAAACTTTAAAAAATAGGGTACCATAACTCCAATGAATAAAGTAGCAAATTTATTAGATCCACTATGACACAAAAAGCTTGGATATAACTTTATCAATATTCCAATCGCGATTGAAGGGCCAACCTTTGTCCTTATAGACCGCAATATATGTATACGTGATCGATAAAAACACTTGCTGAATCAAGACAAAAAAATAATCCGCAAAGACCTCGGTTTTTCTTTCGGAGATTGACATTTAATTACTCGCAGGTACCGCCCATTCTACCGACAAAAAATAAGGTCCGGGACGAACGTCGTTGTAGTAAATTTTGTCGCGCCTCGTAAAAACGAAATCAAAATATTTACATGACCGAATTTTTGGGTCGTAACAAATTCTCCTCGCTAGGGGTTTATGCTGCGTATAGTTTTACGTCGACACAGTTTCATGACGCATGAAAAATAAAAAAATACTACTTTTGTTCCCGATTATGTAATTTACGACCTTATCGGGAAAATTACACCGGCACGGTTGAAGCAGACAGTTGTGTTGATATCATTTTCTAGATTT
This sequence comes from Phaenonotum sp. SLE1380, assembly GCA_033557805.1. Classification (NCBI taxonomy): domain Eukaryota; kingdom Metazoa; phylum Arthropoda; class Insecta; order Coleoptera; family Hydrophilidae; genus Phaenonotum; species Phaenonotum sp. SLE1380. Next base: position 4,811 of record JAUIMX010000609.1, read on the forward strand.
AGTATCAGCATTTCATAAGGTGTGATCACGTCTGTGGCGAATTGAACGCATTCTTTTATCGAATTTCTGTAAGCAGGTTGAAGAGCTGTTTCTTATTTATGAAACACTAGCTTAAATACATATTCTAGAGACCAGAATAAAAAATTATCTAAATATATCCAAATTCAGAAACATTACTTACTAGTGAGTTTCAGGCAGGAAGTTGTTTCTACATTAGGAAGTTTTAAGACACCGTTGGACAGTTCCGCAGCTGGGGCCGAGCTAGTGCCGAACACTTGTTCGTATATCTCCAGATACAGTCGGCTTCCGTAGCAATGCAATTCTTACGGGCGGTCTCACGGACGATTTCATTCGAAGAGGCACGAACACATTTACGGGACCTGTCAAACGATGTCTTTAGAAGTCCCTATTATGTGATATTATATCAAATTTGCTTATGACGTATTTTTAAAAATTGAATCACACATCTGATGCGTCTAATCAAAAAATATAAATATCACAATCATTCGTATGAATGATTTTCCAACTTTCATCTGCAAAAATATTTTGAAACTAGTCGACTTTAAACACTCGTCAAGAACGTCGTTCTACGCTAACACTGTACCTATTGGATGGATGATACACGGTCGTTGATTGGGTAATTATTTCCACTCTTATCCAATAAATCGCCACGATTTTGCAAAAATTGCTATTATCAAGTGTCGAATAAGGGATTGATTTTGGAACTAAATGTTAAAAAGTACAAATACTATGGAATTTTGTAAAATTTCTCAAAACTGCTATTCGTAGGGTCTTCATCCCCTAAATGAAAATTATACAGTTTTAAATACTCAATTACTATAGAAAAATTATACCATCCCATTCAAAAATATCAAGTTATTGCGGTCGTAAGTTAGAAAAAGTCAATATTATTTTAAGCGATCCGCTCACATCTCCACATTTTGCAGATCCACAGATTAACAGATTATTTTGGGAATAATATAAAAATGCAACTGTGACTTTTTTCAAAACAAAAGTTGAATATCTCGAAATTTGTCACATTCAGGAAAATACAAACTTGTATGGGTTTCCCTATTTTGAAAAAAAATTATGACCACTTTCGACCTAACCGCAAGTGGTACATCACCAATATTTCATCTGAATTAGTTTCTGGTTGTAATAAAAAAGCCTGAAGTTCCTTTCAAAAATAATCATTGTTTTCTCATAAACTTCAAACTGGAAAGTTAGCTAGGATACTTGTATAAATTGAAACATAAAATCCTGGTTTCTGAAACAAAATATATGTTATTCCATATTTGTCATAATTGGTACTAAAGAACAAGCATTTTATTAGTTTATACCTTATATATTTTTTTGATTTTCAAGGCAATTATTCAAACATAGTCCATATTTGCTTTCAGATACCGGATAAAAATAATATGAATGTTAGTAATACTAATTCAGAGAACATACTGAATCATTTGTTTGGGAAAAAATCCAAACGTGCTCGTTGTAAGTTTATTTCTAAAGTAAAATGATCACCATGCAATCATTTGGAAAAAAAATACAAGAATAATAATTATAGCTATTAAGTACTAGAAAAGCCGACCAGTATAGCGTAGTCGGCAGAGCCTCGAGTCTGTCGGTATAGCTGTTTACCACGGCATCTTCAGGCCCGGATTCAAACTCGGCTGGGGATATTAACTTTATCAAGTATTTTCTCCTCAAACGAGCCGCAGTGTGGCGGCTGTAGATCAGCGTCACCCAATAAAAAAAAGTACTGGAAGAAAGGAGAAACTTCCATCGATGACCAAATTATCAAGACGCTTTTAAAGGTCAACTTGAAGAACAGCAATAAACAAAATTAAACAAAAAAAGAACACAAGTCTTGATTTCTGACAACCACAACCCGATGCATGCAGAGACAAGGGATGCAAGTTTTCATACAACTATGCATTGCGCGTTCGTAGCTATTGAATATTCCGAACCTTCAAAATTCAAGAAACACTCCACTATTATCCATTTTTATTGTGGCTCTGGGAAAAATTATACCGGTGCTACGGTATCTTTAGGCGCTGGTTCAAATTCGGCAGGGGGGACATCTTTTTCAAGTGTAGTCTCCTCAATCGAAGTAGAACTGCAGAATTAGCTTAGATGGTATGTATAGGCATCGTCACCGAGCCATAGGATAGCGGCTGTGGATCAGCGTCACGCCAAAAGAAAAAATGTGCCGGTAAAAAATTGTACAAATATGCGATTGGATACAAAACCTGGGGAACTGATTTTACACCCACGCGCGTAATCTAAAGTCTATACGTATAGCTCCTCAAATTTACTTATCTCGATAAAAGCTGAGAATAAACACGTTAAAAGAATAATATCCGCGCGAAAAAATCCCTAATGAGATTTTGAAGAATAGCAGACAACTGGAGAATACTTCAAACGAGTGAAATTGCTGGAAATAAGTAAAAATAATTTTGTTCCTTGTTAAATTGAGCCAAATAGCGATGGAAAGGGGAGAATTATTCAGTCTGAACGAGACGAGTTAGTTTAGTGAGCATTGTAGGCACTCTTTTGTTTGGGATAATGCCCAAAAGAGGCATTCTTATCTCGGATGACAATTTTTTTTCAAGAAAATGAAAACATGAAAGAGCGTGGTCAAGGGTTATGGATGTTTTCATCTCGAATTTTGTCTGGAATAAAACCCAGAGGGGATCGATAAGGCTCAGAAGTAGGTTAAAGTTTTCCATGCGGTCTTGGATTATCTGTGTCTGGGGATTAAAATTAATTTGAAATATACTTTTATCTATTCTTTGAAAACTACTAGTATTACTTTTAAAATTTTGGATCGGTAGGTTAGTTGTCAGTCACTTTACCATCGATGAAATATTTACATGTGCAAGATAGATAATAAATGTCAAGTATTACCAGTGGTTGAATGATTTATATATGCAACAGGAGCACCATGAGATTACCTACGTTAAATATTCAACCAATGAGGATGCAAGATCTAAAAATCTGGAGCCAATCATTTGAGATGCTTCGTTTTGACGTTTCGAAATCTCAAAACTATTGATTTTTTTCAAAACAATGCGTATTCCATAATTCACGCAGTAATTTCCGATAAAATCTATATGCGACATCTGTGCATAGAATAAACCTTGAAGGAAATTGATGTTACCGTTCCAGTTATTCTAAATTTTCAATTACTATCAGTTGATAAAACGGCTGTCACGATTTTTCCTGAAATAAAATTAAGATTGTAAAGTCTTTCAGGTATTTATTTGGGGATCGTGTAAGATAATAAACTCAAGGGTCTGACCATCCAAATTCAAATTCATGACCATCACATATGCCGTCTCGAAAGGGAGAGAAATTTTTATGACTTTTTACTAGTGTAAGTTCAATCCATATGTATCAACTGTCTTCAAAAAGTATGAACGTTAATCAAATATAAACCGAACTTTCACTTTGAAAAATTTATTGGTACAGCAAATGAAAACTTGAACACAGCTGATTTTTCTATATACTCTCCTCTATTGTTCACACATTTTCCCTACCGAATTGGTAGATTTTTAACTTCGTCATCAAAGAAAGAATCCGGTCGCGTGTGTACCCATCACATACGAACATGTCAATACCGTTGTCGTCGTCAAAGTGATAACCTCCTATTCCATCATAGAGTGACCCAAACATGTGGTAATCACTTGGTGACAAATATGGACTGTAGGGTGGATATTACAATGTTTCTCAATAAATTTTATCCAATTTTTCTTGAGTTAATGCAGATGCGTATGGCCGACCGTTGTCATGGAACAGAATCGCTCTTCGAAAAGATATGTTTCGCCTTTTTAATCGATAAGCAAGTTCCACTTCATCAAGAAGTTGGCAGTAATGTACAGCAGTAACTATAAGTCGTTCATGGAGGGAATCAACGAGCATAATGCCTCTGCAATCCCAGAAAATTGTTGCAAGAACTTTCCCAGCAGAAAAAAGATTCTTGGCATTTCGCGGCTCTGCTACTTCAGGTTTTCGCCATACCATGCTCACCTGTTTGAACTCTGAGGTGTAATGATGCACCCACGTCACATCACAGGATACAATTTTTCTCAAGAAACCATTCTGCTTTGTTCGGTATCGTGCCAAAGGTCTTCCACAAACTGTAAGACAGTTTGATTTGTGATCTTTGGCAAAAGACGAGGAACCCACATGGCCGATGCTTTTCAGTAACCAAAATCATTTTAAATGATTGATATACGATACTCCAATGTGAGCAACAATTTTTCATACTCTAAGACAGAGTTCTGCTAAAAACATCTCACTGTTGAAATGCATGGGTATCATTTTGAACTGAGTCTTGGCCATCAGAAATTTTTTTGTGCCAGCCATAAAGTTGGGACCTTGAAATACTTTTTCACCAAACTGGGCTGTTGGTCGACGTAAAATTTCAGTGAATAATACGTCCTTATGTGATATAAATGCAATGATATCATGAACTCATGTTGCGCACCTTTTGCTCGAACGTGATGGTACTAATAGCCAATCTTCTCTGACGAGCTAAACAGCGGGATATACGGGCTTTGCTCTCAAGCAAAAAAAAACATCTGTGGTCTTAGAAAAAGTGTGGTGCACTATTACCTTGTAATGGACGTGACTTTAGTCTTTTGAATTAGCTCACGCGATCGTTGTTCACATGGTTGAATTACTATACTTGCCATGGTTGTAGCTTATTCTGTTTGAATAGCCGCACTTGACTTGCGCTTGTGCCGCAAACTTGAGCTTTTGAACGAGATTCAAATCTTTTCATGCAAATTCCAACGTCGCCGTCGCTTCGCTTCGTAAATGAAATCAACAGATTTCTAAGCTATCTTTTCATAAAATACACAATAGGCCTATATCTGAATTCAGGACAAAAGTCGATTTTTTATTGAAGATGAAAAGTATTGCTGTAATATGTGAAAAAAGTTTCAGGACCTCTTGCTGGTTGTATACTGATATGTAGTAAGAAAGATATAAATAAAAAAGGAGAGGGAAAATTGAATTAGGTTTTTTCTCGCACGATATTTATCTTTATATCTCTTTATGAGGCAAATTGATTTGAAAGTTTTGTGAGCTACCTAGCCGTAACGTATGTGGGAGGCTTTGGGGAAAAACTCTTAAAATGCCGAAGGATACTTTCGTGGATACTGAATTATTTAGTAGTAGCCAAAAAGTTACTTAGGCCCTTGGTGATGCGTTGAATTGGGTGATCCATTACTCCAATATTTATCCTTCAGCCTCACGTATATCATTCGACCAATAGTTGACTAATAAGAAGGTCGTCTTCTGCGTTAGAATAGGTTAGTTCGACACATTAGTAGATTTTTTTGATTGCAATAATTCACACACACTTTTTTCGTAAATGGAATTAATAATGAAATATATTGTATGGGTAAAAAAAATCCAAAGTACAGTTTACAAACATCTAGTATTTTTAAGTTTTCAAAGTTTTTATTAGAGAACACTCTCTTTTCACATTAATATCGAGCATTTTATGATTTTCCTAACTTTCAGAAGTTCTCGTACTTCAAATTTTATCTTTTTTATTTTTGAACACATTGTGAGAAAGTTGAGAAGAATAAAAAGATTGAAGTGAACAATAAGTCTTTTTTTATAAGAGAAGTAGTGTAAACTTCAAGTCTGTACCGTCTCTACGCAATAGAATGCTGATAAGATTATATTTCGTTAGGTTGACTCGGTTCAGAATGAGTACTAATAACTTTGGTATAAGTTTTTAGAAGGCCCTCCTTCAAAAGATAAAAATTTTGAATAAAAGAAACTTTGGAAAAACATTGAAAAGCTACCTATATGCAGGGGCGTTTCATAGTTATAACGAGTACTAACTTGCCAGCGCGGGGTTGCTGTTGATATGCTCTACTAGAAATTACAAACCATATGTTTTATACTCGTTAGTTTAATATATTTGTCACTTTGTTATTATTTTGTTATCAATATTTTGGTGTTTACCTTTATGTAATTTTTATATGACTTGTAAGAGTTGTAGGGGAACCCGGGGCGGAACGGGGTACCGGAGCGGAAAGAGAAAACGTTACAGCGCTTCCCCCCAGCGACTGAACCACCTGAATTTCACTCACAGTGTTCCTTTAGATGTCCTGCTTTATTTGAAACAGTCGCTGTCAGTGTGAAAGTGTGCATAGTTCGAAAATTTCGAAGACCTACGAAAAATGTGGTATACTATACAATATTATGTGTTCCAACATTCACATATATTGTTTATTTTCATGTATTTTCCACTATCTAAAATTGTAGTGATGAATTAAATCCAACATACATAACCTCCTGTAATACGCGTGTTTATGAAAATGATGCTTTGGGGCAGAATGGGCGGGCAGAATGGGGTATCCTATTTCACCCTTTATTTTTCTTCACATATTAATATGTATTTTTATTTTAGCTAATATACATGGTGAGTACAGGGTGTCCTAAATTCGATGGTTTTATATGGAAACTATGCTTATTATTGAAGATAGAAAAAAATTAATGAACGTGTCCGGTCCTATTTTTTGAGGTTTAGTCAAATGGCGAAAACAGAAATTGTCTAAGTGCAGCCGTTTTGTCTCTACAGGGCGATTTTGA
>JAUIMX010000060.1:0-17501 GCA_033557805.1 Phaenonotum sp. SLE1380
ATGAAAAGGAGATACCCTTGAGAAAATTGCTTTAAGAGAGATTTTAATCCGTATTTTATAGACTTCTTTGATGATTTAAGCCCCCCCCCCCTGCTCTTCGAATCCAGTTCGTCGAAGACATTTTAAAACCCCAATTATAGCGCTATACCTCGATCGATTTTGTGTTGCGAGAATTTTAATGCTGCTTTGTATTTACCCTGGCAAATTGCGTTTTCCCCCAGTGGACCCCCTACGTATCGCACAAAACCAAACAGAACCAAAAACCCCAACTGATCAACTCAAACAAAAACTTTTCAGCAAATTTAATCATAACGCTAGTTTTGTTTTATGTTTATAAATACCACTTTTATCTGATTTTTTTCTATAACGTATTAAAATTTGATGTTGCTGGTGCAATTATTCACACTCTGTACATATCCGACTTCAATCAAGATACAAATTAATTTTCAAATTCGTTGAGTCCTAAATGCAAGGTGAGAATTTATTTGTTGAAAAAGAAGCAGTCCTTCTTTTAAAATATTTATTAAAAAATTTTTGGTATATTTTGAGAAAGTTTTCGTGACTTTTTTTGGATTTTAGAGTTTTTCTTCAGTTCATTTTTATATATAATGAAATATTGTATAGCTTTCGATAAATCTTGTTATCTTCTTCAGTTAAATTGTATGCGAATATTCATATTTGGAGAAGATAACAATATTTATCGAAAGTTATACGATACATAAAAAGAAACGAAAGAAAAAGTCCAAAATCAAAAAAAAAAAAATTATTAAAAATATAAGTAAGAGGCTGCTACTTGTTTCGCAAAGCGACTCTTGTCATCCTCAGGTCACGTGTCTAAAGCTAGCGGAAAAATTCTAGAATTGTCAAAAAAAGTTGAAGACTATGGTGAAAGCAGTAACGAATTATTGAGGACGGCAAGAGTCTCTAGTCGAAAGATGTAGCCTCTTTATTATATTTTACTAAATTCTTTTTCTACAAAGAAACTATTTTTTTCCTTGAAAAATAAATAGATAGTTTAATTAATATGCCGACATACCGATGTAATGAAATGTTCATCCGATTTGACTAATGTTTATTTCACGATTTTCAAATTTGTAGTCGTTTAGCAAAAAATTCTTTCCTGCGTTCTTGGCAATATTGCAATATATATAATTCAATGCAATTTTTGTATTTAGCTCGGTTGCAATTTGCTTCTGAATTTATGGGTGAGCGAACAATTTTTCCATTTGAGTGTTTGTTTTTTAGTTAAAAATGGGAACTTCAAAAAGTGTGCATCAAAAATGATGAGTGAAAGATCAAGACTACGACAAAGGTAAGATGAGAGTAGTTACTCTTGAGATATGTCAGGAAGTACCAATTTGAAGATAACCCACTATCACTTATTGTTGATCACCTTATAGTAAATAACCAACAACATTATTGGGAATAAAATTGAACGCTTCATATAAAAATTAATTTTTGTCAAATTGAGTCACTTTATTCGACGCCTTGGACAGCGATCAGGTATACTTGCTACAACTAGTGATGTTGCCAACTCTGTATCAACAATATATAATGAACAAACTGTTGAGAATTTTGTCGACAGCTCCGTAGTCGAAGTAGGTGTTTTAGGTAGACCAAGGGATGTATTGTTTTTTTTTGAGTAAATTGCTAATTCAAGTGAGCACCCTATCTAAGGTCGTGGGCTGTGATGCGTACCAAAAAATACTTGTTTCATTTGAGTATTTTCAGAAATCTTCTCTTGAGGGTTGAAATAGCTTTGGAATTATTTCCAAGTTGATGTTCCGAAATATTGAACCTCCTTTACTTTCACATTTAATTGAAACATTGTCGACGAAGAAAAAGGTCACAATCGGTGAGAAACACATATCAGGCACATGCTAGCTATGGGTGTAGGCATAGAAATATCGATTGTAACTTTTTCATACTATTCTTTAGCAATAATGTTTCAATCAAAGGTGAAAATGGAGCGATGATTAATTACATTGAAACATTAACTTGAAAATTTGATTGATTTCCGAACCATTTCAACTCACAAGGGAAAATTTCCCAAAATTCTTAAACTGAGTAGTTGATTATCAGCAAAAAGAAGCTTAAAAATATATTTGTGTATAACCCGTGCACCTAGTAATCACGAGAAATACGAGAAAAGTTTTTTAAAATGCTAAACGCAAATGGAAACTTATACAGGGACCACCAGAAATGTAGGGATGGATCGATTGAAGCTGAACGGGACATGAAATCGAAACTGGGTTTTCAGATTCCTATCTGGTAAACTTTTATCTAAAATTTGAATTCAATTTCAAGTTTCTGACATAACAGTATCAATAATTATGATATAAAGTGATTTTTTCAAATGGACAGCCTATATATCATCACAAATTTCAATTTTCTTTAATATTATGAGTTAATATTCCTTGAGCTGAAAATCCTCTGAGACTAACGGCCTACAAGGTGTTTATAAGTATTATGAATTAACAATTTTTATCAATCCCGCAATTATATTGAATGAAAAACAACTTCCCAAAAGTAGTTGTTGAATTATGCGATGGTCAACATCAAATAGTTCTCTTATTCCAAAAGGAACAGCCTGTATATTTTAATATAAATTCATCCTATTTTAAGGGCAATTCACTTTTTATTGAGTATATTCTATACCTTACTATCATCATTCTCTTAGAATTATTAATTATGTATACAGAGTGTTTTTGTATACTATTTTAACAACAACTTTGTCATTCCAAATAGATCACCCTACATATTATTACACATTTGAACTCTACATTCGAAAACAATGTAACGGTATATCAACAAATATGTTCCTATTTCTTACCGTTTTCGAGATATAAGCTGAAATTCATTTATTTTCCTATTCTTAGTGGTGTTAAAGAAGAGCATAGAGAGTAGGCGGAAGTTCAATTTTAATCATTGAGTTATACAGGGAGTGCAGAACAAATGTTCAATGTTCAAACTTTGAAAACTTCAAATATCAGATAATCCTTGTTTTCAAATAAAACACCCTGTATATTTTCATATCATTGGACTTTGTTTTCTGAGTATTTCTATACCTGTCGTCAACCGTTTTCGTGTTATTGAATAAAATGATAAAATTTTGTTATTATTAGGAAATATGTCGAAAATGTTTATAGTACAGCGTGTCTCAGCTCGAGCCCACACTAAAAGTTTAGTGGGAAGTGGTGTAGATACTATTTAGAAATTTCAGAATTATATACTACTCCATGAACTAATATCAAATAAAATATTTTTTTATCTGTATAAGCGACATGCTGGTTGCAACTCTCTGGCATTCAATAAATACTAGGATAATGTCTGCATTTTTGGTATTAGTGAAGTTATTCGCCGTTGTGGTAGACATGAGGATCAATAATTTGGTCAATTGGTAAACAATGACCCAAACATTTGGCCATGGCCACCTTACTAAAAGCTATTAACACTGAAAATTAAAATTTTTTTTTTCATTATATTGAAAACTAGTGCTTCAACTAATCTACAAGATGCAAAATAAAAATATGCATCATGCTATTTAAAAAAGTGAGGTAATAGGCAATTTAAAATGACTATATTCAGATTGAAAAATCTAGGAGGCTGCAGAAGTAATGGAGAACTTTTCTCCATGAATGCAATTGTTGTTATGAATTATGAACGTCAATTTTATATCAAGGGAAAGCTATTTCCATACGGATTCCAAATGTTTACCTCTCAAATGAATTTCCCTATTAAGTTAAACAAGTTAATGGTACTTCCGGTCAAACCGGAAGTGATAAACATTTGAAAATAATATGTTTTATATGAATCCATGGCGTAGTATATAATTTTGAAATTTCAAAATTGTATCTACACCACTTCCCGCTAAACTTCCACTGTGGGCTCGAGCTGAGACGCCCTGTTTAGAAATTGTTTTATTTGAAATAATAGTTTATGTCCTTATGATTATCATCACTTAGAATATTTGAAATTATTTTCAAATAAAAATAATTTGATATCGATATCACGTCCCGGTCGGCTGTAATCGAACACTCGCAAATTTTTTTTGTTGATTCTATGTAAGCAAATTAGACTGTACTCACTTTGAATATTATCTACAACATAGGACTTCAACCTTTTTCTCTTGTTGAAGTAACAATAAGAGATATACCTAATAGTTCATTGGTAGCACCATTTATTACCAACTAAAGTGGTATAATCACACAAATATTCGAACAGTATAAACTTTCTCTACTAAATTTTCTCTAATGCACATGATTTTTATTTTATGTGCGTTTTGGTTGAATGAATTGCGATCACTCGTGGAACCTCAGTTAACCTACTAAGGAACATTAGAATTCCGTGGAACCCAGGTTGAAGAACTATGATCTACAATATCATCAATGAAGCATCTTTGACAGCAATATTTTTTTTTGTACGCAAAATTCATATAATTCATATAATTATCATATGATTCATATTATTATTCATACGCAAAATTCATATAATTCAATAATTCTTACTGTGAATTGAAATGTGACAACGAAATAACATAATTGAGAGAGTGACTTTTTAGTGTTGTATAAAGGGTACTAGGATGAAGATTCCAATCTTCAAATTTTGGTCTACGAATATGCCATCGAAGTTGTCTAGTGATTTTCAAACAAAAGGTTGGATGAGGTTGAAAATGCTAACGCAGTTTTTCTGGACGCAAATTCGGTAGTTTGTAAGCCACCCCAATTAAAATAGGTGGGTGTTTTATCACTATAATAAAGCAATTTTGCCTTCCAACCCTCCGGCAATTTATCTCGCCTGATTAGTTTTTCTTGAATTAATTGCTTCAATTGTTTTTCTCGTTTTACCTCTGCATATTCGTCTTGGGGGGCTAAAGCCCGCGTAAAAGGCACAGTTTCACTTATAACGACTTACCAATTACGGGGCCTTCCTTATCTCCATCTCGCCTTAATCCTATTTAATATAAGCCTGCGAAGGTCTCATGTTCGGCACCCGAATCGCGCAACCAGGCGATGGAGATATTTTTGTAATTGGACAAACAAAACTCGAGAGTGTTGTAGCTGCCGATAAACAACACAATCAATGCGCGCTCTAAACGGAAAAATCTGCATTAAATCAAATTGCAAATTGAATTGATCCTGGGAAGAGAGAGGTATATAAATGCAAATGAGCTTGTCGCCTTCGCACCGAAAAATGTACCGCCGAAACTTGCAAATGAGGTAACGGGCACAATTACAACTTAATTGATTTCTAACCCTTTTAAGGTAGCTTTTAAAGTTTCTCCGGGAGATGACACGTCCGTACAAGAGCCCTTTTTCCGCCGAGGAGGGAGAGGGTTCCCTAAAATCTACTTAATGTGTAAAACTGCGCGTGTTACCATGAATACTAATTAGATATTAAAACTGTGGAAGGCGTTCTATCGTGTAAATATTGTTTTTTTTTTACTCAAACTATATAGATTTCAAATTGTGTATTTTTCCCAATAAGGTTATAATAGATAAATAAAATATTCGAATACTTCCTTATCTGTTTCTTTATTCATCAGGTGATTAGTTTCGGCTCATGCCATCATCAGACCTGTGAAGTAAGAAATATACATCACAAAGAGTAAAACAAACAATTATCGGAGATTAAAACCAAATTAATCAAGGTTCCTAACCTCAAAACAGGATTTACAAATTTAAGTCTTAAAATCTAAACAAATTAAAATATCTACTTACGGTAGTCAAACAATGAAATTATTTAACATTAGATTCCGGTAACTGCTATATCGGATGCTCAAATTCAAATTGAATAGCACAATATTCAATTATTTGTGTCAAATCGTGTTCAAGATGTCGAATTCGGGTTCGGAGTGTGTGAATATAAATTTCAATAAGATATCCAATATTTTCAGAAACTATGACATTATTCTAAACAGAAGCTCAAGAAACACATTAAAAAACCGTCAGTGTAATGCTAAAGATAAATGTGACCCTGTTGAAATGAGTGCTGTATACAAATTACATTGCAATGACTGCAATTCGCACAAAAGAACATCTTAAAGACATAACACATTCGGAATTTGGTAAACACTTGTGGGGCAGACAACATAAAATAAATTCAATCAAGATACAATTGCTACACAAGATAGATATCTCATTGAAATTACAAATATACGAAGCGTACGAAATAGAAAAAGCCAAGAATAACCCTAGAGAAAGTTGCCTTAACAAACGGAGTGAACTCCGATTTAAACCCTTATTTAAATTTTACCGCCCGGAACATGTCAGGAACATACATACACATAGACAACGAGATTCACACACTCCGAACCCGAATTCGACATCTTGAACACGATTTGACACAAATAATTGAATATTGTGCTATTCAATTTAAATTTGAGCATCCGATATAGCAGTTACAGGAATCTAATGTTGAATAATTTCATTGTTTGACTACCGTAAGTAGATATTTTAATTTGTTTAGATTTTAAGACTTAAATTTGTAAAACCTGTTTTGAGGTTAGGAACCTTGATTAATTTGGTTTTAATGTCCGGTGATTGTTTGTTTTACTCTTTGTGATGTATATTTCTCACTTCAGAGGTCTGATGATGGCATGAGCCGAAACTAGTCACCTGATGAGTAAAGAAACAGATAAGGAAGTATTCGAATATTTTATTTATTTATATATAGATTTCATTTTAATATTATGAAGATCGTCTTTGAATATTTCAAAAGTGTCTATCTCAAAATGGTCTTATACTTTTTGAGAAAATATTTCTTCGAATTGAAAAATGAAAATGTAGATAAAAAATATTAATGATGACTATTGTCACAACTACAATATTATACACTGTATTCATTAGAAATAAGCCATAAGCTATTAAAATTCCAGGAAAAGACTTGTTAATTGTGATTGCGCCACGAGCAACACGTTTTTATTTGGAAATTATTATCAAATGCAGTTCTCCTCATATAAAACTCCACAATTGTAAGTGAGAAGATTAAAAGCCTGCATTCATTTGTGGAACTAAGAACCAGTTTATCTAGCCTAATATTTGCTCATGGCAACCCATGGAATAAAAAAAGGTGCTGATATGAATTACTAGGTTATAGAATATATTAGGAGATGAAGAAAGTTCTCTTTGATCTTTATAGTTCGCGATTGTGGAATATTTCATTGTTTTTTATTGATCATGTTCTATGCCTATCATCAACCGTTTCCGGAATATTTAATAAAATAGTAAACTTTAGTTACTAATATTACAGAATATACAGAGTGTTACGTAATTGTAGGCCGCTACTTCAACACCATATTCTACACTTATAATAAACTGCTACTTAATAGATGAATATTGTTTTTGTCAACATGAGTCTAAGCAATGGTCAAAAAACAAGAAAAACAAGAGATTACGTTTAGAAAAACAAATGAACATAGAGAAATAGAGTGCTATGTTGCGTGTTACCCCTTAAGGCTTTCGCCAGATGGAGCAAGGGGGGGTAACAAAATGTTGGCAAGGCAACCAACAACAGATCCTATTGTTTTTTCTTCACATACGTACAGGATAGATGAAATACTGTTCTCTTCAAATAATGAAATAAAACAAGTTGTTTGGTCATCAAGTTTATTCACATATCACCATTAAAAGTACACTTCAATCACAAAATATATACCTGTCCCGACCTTTGGCCATCACCTGCGTTTCTATATTAGGTGAAGATCTTAATTTCAATATTTTTTATTTGCACAACTTATGCTGATTGTCTTAATTATGCGCGCGCCCTTACTTGTGTACGTTATTTAGAAATATACTTTAGTTTTATCCTCGGCTAGGATGGTAGAGCGGTTTCCTTTCTTTCTTTGAAAGGAAATCGAATCTTGGCTCTTTGACAAATTATAAAATAATTTATATTTTGTGTTATCAAAACTTTTGTGAAATAATTCGCCCATGAACTGCGTATTATTATTATTATTCACATATTGTTCATAACCATCTGAAATATTAGAACTTTCACTTGTAGTATGAAACTATAAGAAAGATAGAATATTTTGAACGAATTTTATCAATCAGTACCCAGAGTAAACCGTCTCCCCTTCTTGGGCTACTGAAAATGAGCCCTAACCACCCATGTACACGGCCATCGGTAAAAGTCATCCCTCTCTGCAGTCTTCAATTTGTTCCTGAAAGTTGAAGATCTTTCTTGCATACCCTTCACTTTCTTTTGTAGACTCTTACACTTTCTCAGTAGTTAAAACTTTTATGGAACTATTTTGACAAATCTAAACTAATTTGTTTCTCACAATTGAATTGTTACCATGAAATGGTTCATTTTTCTGTGGGAATAAGCCCTTTCTGTCACTTTTCTCGACCTGTTATATTATGCTAATTTCTCCATAGAATTTTCAAAACCTAGGTAACCGCGCCAATAAAATCCCCCCTGCTCCACCTGGCGAATTACATGCACGCCCATAAGAAATCTCACTCTAGTTCTCTATGCAAATGAAAATAAGAAATGTCAAACATCATTGTTGCTTTCTAAAAATGAACTATTTTCTGAAAGAATTAACAAATATAATATTTACATTAGGAAACAGCGTTAGAAATTATTCACTAGCGTCCAGGATATCCGCCTAGAAATATCCACATTTTAGTAAACCTAACCACCAAAAACTTTCAAGAGGTTGGAAGAAAGACTCTCTTCATTGGATGAAGAGAAAAAATATGAGAGAAAATAGCAGTGAATGAAGAAGAGAATATTTCTCCACTGTGGTTCAAGGCAATACATGTGTTCTCCAGCCCAGTGTAGACGTGCGTGTATTCGTTCATATTTCATGCCGGAGTTGCATCATCATGTTATTGGGAAAAATATTCGCGGCATGTAACACCTCATTACAAAACATTTATATTTACTGGTCACCTCGAATAGTTTCCTGAATATGTGATAAAAACTATTTGTCCTATCTCATTTATGTAGAGTTAGAAAAAATTTTAACGAGATTTTCGCCATTATTTGATATCATATTAGATATGCTCTCAACTGTTTACCAGATATTTCAAAAACACCTTGTCAAGTTACTGTAAGTTGATAGAATGTCTTTATTTGAGCTCGTGAACAAGAAACGAATTAATAAACTAAAAAGTTCTAGTATCCGTTCATGTTTAAAAGTTGTCTCAGGGTTAAATAGTTGTATTTATATGCGAAAATTTTAACAAGTCATTTCACAAGCGTCAATGACATGGGCTACGTGCACGAACCAAAATAAAAACAATGAATCTAAGAATCTCTGATAACGATAGGAAAACGAACGATTTCAAAAGTTTCCTTTGCAGAATGTAATCAATGCCCGTAAATGAATTGAAGCAAACTTAATTTAATACACGTTACGACAACTTACTTCCTCTCCCGAGCATAAAAACTTGCAAACTTTTAAAATTAAATTTAACGAGCATTGGAATTATCGTTAGAAATGTATATGGGCACTAAACGTAGAGGGTATTACGCTTGTAATATTAACATTGCATGCTAACCCATCGTTTATTATAATTTTATAGGGCCTACATGCCTTATCCATTCAGTCAAGTGTCTGCTCACTATGCATTATTGATTTATTCGTTGAATTCAACGAACTCTTTTTACCTTTTATTATACTTACTCGGGTGGAATTTACGATGTGTCTTACATTACACCTTCCCTGTCAGTAGATCTCTCAGATATACTAGTCACCCCATTAAAAAGGCTTTTAATAAAAATTATCCCTGAAAAGCGATGTTTGAGTTAGGAGCTATATTTTCATCATACAATCACAAAATTCACAGTTTTAAAGAAGGTAAAGCAATCGCTTTTTTGGTTTCAATAATCATTGAATTTTTACCGAGAAACGTGTAATGTGAATCAACGGGGAAGAAATGCTCGTTGTAGAGTTACAGAAGAACGGAAAGATTCGTATATATGTAATTTTGCACGTAGGGATGAAACAATTGCTGCTTTAACCGTTCAAAGCCATTTTAGTACTACGATGCCAATTTAAGATCAAGGTGACCTTTAAGAGTTCTAGACTACTCCCAAAATGCATGACCGCACGTCTACATTGGATCGAAAAACACAGTGGTTGGCTTTACCCACAACGGAGGGTTGTTTTTTTTTTCAGATGAGATAAGGTTTGAATTTTGGACGGAACCAGGAATACCAGAATGACTTCCTTTGAGAGAAAACTTATTGCTTCTCATTGAGGAACTGTAATATTTTTGGGTGGTATAATGTATTGTCGTCGCACTTCACATACTTACGTTCAAAAGATATAGGATCAACCATCTATTGAATCATATGAACTCCGTGAGCAATTATGAGATATGATTGGAAGAGCGACTTTAACAGGCATAATCCACCAATAACACCTCAAGAGCTTATAATTGCAGCTCCTTGAGCATGGTGCAATAATATCAAAGAATTAATTGATGAATGAGCATTTTGCATGATTTTTGAAGTACTGATCCAAACTTAAATACCGTCATATAAAAAAACAATTTCTGAACCTCCTAAGATTGAAAAAATAGCGATTAAAATTTGAAACGGAAGCAGCGCCACGAGTTTATGGGGTGAAGTTACCTTTTCGGAAAACACTGTGTAACTTATGCAACCAACCGTGTCGAAAGATGCAGAAATCAGGAAAGAATGGTTTGGAGCAGTAAGAAGAAATGTATCCACCACAACCTCAAAATCGTCGATGTTCTGTTGCGAAAGTATAGACCAAAATTAAATTACACAAAAACAATAACTGAAATACAAACAACAACTAAAAACTACGGACAAATTGAGAAAAGACGTGCAAACAAAGATGAGAAACTTTAGCAGCAAAACTTTGACAGAAATAGGTTAGGAAATTGAACGCTAACGTATTTTGGTAAAACATTCCTACCAACCAAAAAACTTCTAAATTACTGGTTTTCTAATTATAGCTATACATATGACGGGCGCGTTCACCAGATACAACAGTTGCGGTTCCGCTCAGTAACTTGGCAACTCTGCTCAGGTTTAACGATCAGCTGATCCGCTACTTTGGGGCAGTTTGTCAATTTCCAGCCAATCGAACTACAAGAATTTGACGTTCAATCAGCTGATCGTTGAACTGAGCAGAGTTGCCAAGTTACTGAGCGGAACCGCAACTGTCGTATCTGGTGAACGCGCCCAGTACTTCCGTTTCAGATCATTAAAAATAATGGGAATTTTGTTAATTAATAGCAACAAAGAAGAAATTTTGATATGAAACATGTATTAAATGAACAGATATAAACTGAGATTAAACTTTTTGGTATTGAAAATTCACTCAACATCCTCATTAATTACTAGAATGCACAGATGTGTTGCTCCACAATAAAGGAAGCAAACATAGCCCATTAAATTAATTTATTTTGTTTAGCATTTCTTTTTTTGAATATTTTTTTTTTAAATAAACGTCAATTTGCACACGATTTTATATCAAAGTGATTTTAACAAAAAAAATTAATGCTATTTCAAATGATAAGCTGTCATGTATTTAACAACAAAATGTAAAATTTAGTCAATGCATTTGTTTGAGGTTTCTTTTTTGTTTTTGAGAATGTGAGGGGGGGGGGGCAAATCATTTTGACGATATATGTATTTATTTCATTCGGATGATAATAGTTATAATTTGGTAAGAATTTGTACATAATCTTAGAATATTGTATGAACTAACAGCTTAAGGAATCAGAAGACTTATAAACATATGTTGGTGGTGCAGTTAGTATACTATACCGTACCATATGTACTATGATCGTATCCATCCCTAATCATGCAAATAAATATTCTTTGCATAGATTAACATTAAGTTATACCCACTACACCGTTCCGTCTCCGATCATGCATTTCCCATTTAATCACATAGAATAAAAAAATAGTCGGAGAGAAACGTGCATGGAACGGTCCTAGTATGGAACGGTGTATTGGGCAGAGACCTTTATTTGAAAATTTCCGCTGAAATTAGAAACGTAAACTCTCAATTCACGCATCCTCAATTGAGTTAAACGTTAAGAGTGCATCAAGACATCTTCGTGTAATGAAATAAACATTAGATTCAAAAGTTAGAATATTCAGACATAAGTACAAAATAAATAAATATATAATTTCTGTCACGATTGGGAGAAAGTGATATGGGAATATTTCTTCGTTTTATTCAAGCCAGTAATATAAAGTGGCGGTCAACTTAAATCTTTAATGAGAGAGGTCTGTTTGTGACGATTCCCTGGTGTATAGGAAGGGTCGGAGAATGACGTAGGTGTATGGGCCTCGAGGTAGTCTATATGCCTTTGGAAGGGTATATTGCTTCTTTCGATAATTCCCCACAATAATATTACTCCTCTATTATGTCGTTCTACCGAATGTCTCCATTTACTGCAGACTTTCTCCATCTTTTATACTACCGGATCTTACAATTAAATTTTAGAACGACTTGGTAATAAATTTTATACTCAGGGCTGTTCAAGAGTTGAAAATTTTTGTTTCCAATAGAAATGATTAGCATACTTCAATTCATTCATATACAGAATTTATTTTAATAGAAAACTTTTTGCTAGTATTTGAGTTAAGAATTTTTGTTTCCAATAGTAATGATTAACATATTCGAATTCATTCATATGCAGAATTTATTTTAATCAAAAACTTTCTGCTAGTAGTTGAGATCGGCCTTTTGTTGAATATTCACAATGTGGGCTCCTGTTCTTGAGATTTGGACAAAGTTGAATGGTGGTACAGATAATCGAAATACAAACTTTATTTGTAAAACGTGAAGAATTCTTTCCTGCGGTACTTTGATGTAAACCGTGCAAAAATTTACGTACTGTCAAAGATTTTTAGGTCAAAGTTAGCTAAGATTTCATTTAAGCAGGAATTTATTTGACAATAATGTAAAGAAGGTCTCTAATTTCTGCAGCAGGTTAGCAACAGGGTGGTAGATTCAAAATACTACAATTTGATTGGGTTTTGCTAGTGCCTAGCGATACGCTGTTTTCTTATGTACTACATACATACTATTGCATATTATCATCTATTTGTTCTTTAGCATATGCATTTTCTTTGATAAATCAACTCACACAACGCGGATTTCTTCTGCACCGTTCACTACTTCTGCAAACAAGGATATCATCGTGCTCCTACCAAAACAGTTCAAGTTTTTTGGCTTCTGTATAAAATATAACCTGAAAACGCGTAACTGCGAAAGCATAGAGATCTGCTATTTGGTGTTATACAACCGGTTACCTAACTTTCTAAGCACGAATTGTATCTCAAGTGGTTACTAGCAAGGACTTGGAAGTTTTTGCTTGGTTAATACCAAAGATTTTAGATGGAATGCTTTGTGATAAAATGTGAGCGAAAATGTTTACTAATGCAAATATTTTTACTCAGATTGTATTGGTAGAACCGACCGTCAGTGATGTATTGAAATGTTAACTAATCTGAATGGTTTTTGGTTTTGTTTGGTTGGAAAACCCAATCGATCGGAAAGGTATAAAACTTAACCTAGCCGAACAATATTTACATGAAAATAATTGTTCGATATGCCTTGAAAATCCCACGAATAACACATTATTCTAAAATATATTCAATCGAGCAAGAAATTATCCAACTAACCACATAACCTATAAACACGTAACCGCGAAACCATAAAGATCTGCTATTTGGTATTATACAACCGGTTACCTAACTTTCTAAGCACTAATTGTATCTTAAGTGGTTACTAGCAAAGACTTGGGAGTTTTTGCTCGGTTAATACCAAAGATTTCAGATGGAACGCACTGAGATGAAATATGAACGAAAATGTTTACTGATGCAAATATTTTTACTTAGATTTAATTGGTAGAACCGACTCCTATTGATGTATTGAAATCTTAATCAATCTGGAAGGTTTTTGGTTTGGTTGGAAATTTTAATCAATCTGAAAAGTTCTTCCGCTTGGAATCGACAGCATGAATAGTTGTGGCATTATTATCGTCGTATTCCTGTTTTTCGCTCACTCGACAACAAGAACCTTACGAGTTGTAAAGTTGTAAAGAATTTCTTAACTAATTGCATGGCATACGAGTCATACGAGTGCTGCAGGGAAATGATAAAATCCATGATTTGATCAAATCCCTAGAAATGGTAAAATTCCTATTCAATTTTGTCATTTCCCGGAAAAACTTCACTGATTTGATCAAATCTCTGAGCTGAGCCAAGGAAATGATTAAATGAACTAGCACACTTGCATATTGGTCTCAGTAGTTTCCACATGTGAGCTGATTCTTCGTTCTGTATAAGCAACTCTGGACAAATATCGGCTCCAGCTGATCATATACAGGCTGTTCCAAAAGTATGGACCCACCTGAATAACTTTTTAGGTTTCCGGGAAAATGTTTCAGACAAAAGTTGTTAGGTTTTTTCCAAGGACTTGACAGGTGCCTTTGACTTTGACCTCAATGTCATTTCTCAACGTCGTTTCAAGGTCAACCTTTTTTTTCAAATAGAAACCCCTAATTTTGACCCCGGAAATGGAAAGGTCGGGAAATTTCACATTCAGATACCTACTTGACCTTGGGTCAAAATGATCCCCCAAGGGTCACAAAAAAAAACAAAAACAGATAACTTTTAAATTTATTACAATTTGTTTATCATTATCATAGAAATTAAATGAGAAAATTATGAACATAAGAAAAATAATTGAAAATTTGGTAAAAAAAATAATATAAAAATAAAACTAAAAAAATTAAAAAAATAAAAATGAAAAAAAAAAGAAAATGGAGTCAAAAGCAGACACTTTCTCGTCGTGACATTTATAACCTACAAGGGTTTAAATATCGATGGGTCGGATTTAAAAAAGTTGACCTTCAAAATTTGATAGTTGAGTTAAGCGAGTTAGGCGGCAACATCAAATTTCAACGATTAGTTTGAAGATGATAAACTGATTTGTCGATACTGTAACTATTAATTAATTATCAACTAATTTAAGGAATATAGATTACTGCATCATGCGAAACTGAATGTAACAACGCGTAAATTATCAGGCTGATAACACCCACCAAAATATAAAAACCTCCTTGGACTATATTGTCTGAGAAAATACTTCAAGAAGATGATATTGCAAACAAATCATTCAAGTTGTCTTCGTTCCAGTTACAGCATCAGGATATCAGAGACACTCTAAAAGAAAACAAACCAAGATGTAAGTAAGTGTTTGGCTGGTATTCGTAAAAAGACGTAACAAAGGGACCAGGAAAATGTATTTTAGTCAAGTCCCCGGTTATCCCAAAGTTTCAAGTCCCTTTTTCGACTGTTCCCGACACGGAAAGAACGCGTTGATGGTGCCGCACTAAGAATGTTTTTATATGGATTTGAATGCATACAACAGGAAGTTGCTCTTACGCTTTGAAATTCTTATTGTCACTACAATAAGAGGAAGTGCTTTTGTGCCAACCGTGGCTTCTCCAATTTTCTTCAGCCCGCACTCCATTTATCTTTTTCCCGGCGCGGTGGTGACCCATTTCCCTCTTTTACTGCACGTTTTCGGATGGGAGAGTGCCAGCGCGTGTCATTTCTATCAAGGTTTTCGCCTTGTTTGCACCTTCCCTCACAGCTTGCGACTTTGCTCTCCATCATCAACCTGTAGGTGCCAAGGTGTCACGGTCTAATATTATTAAAATAAAAAAAAAATCCGCGCCTAAAAAGCGCTTTAACGATCTAGGGACGGTACAGTTGTTTTCGACTTCCCTCTTCCATCACCCGATAGGTGGCGTCTTAGTTCCTGCGGCTGGCCAGCCATTTTCATTTATCAGCTTAACACTAACAGCCCATTATTGATGTCATTTGTTTGGGTGAACGGCTGAGAATCGGCCAAGATGATGTTTTCCTCAGATGCAATCTCTAGAGGGCATTAATTTGTTCGAAACAATAAAATCTCCATCGAGTAGAAACTTGGGATGTTTGTCTACCGTTGCTGCTTCCCTACTTCTGTAAATAACAAATATTTGTTTGGAAACATTCCCAATTTTCTTTGAGATTACTTAATCTCGTGCTTGGAACTATCTCTCCAACAACCAACGGCTGGTTATTGGAACTTTTGCGCAAAATTCTATTATCTCTTTTCGACCGAGTTTATCAACAGGCGCATCACACTACTTAGCAGCGTGGGAGCTTTACTTTCCTGATAAAATCAAAGAAAATAATACACCTCACCAATAAGTTTATACAGTGGACCCCGCTTAATGTGATCGCGGTACCGGCCGCTTCTATACTGACCAACGTAAATTTTTTTGGTAATTGTAATGTTATTATTTTGCCAGACTAGTTCTTAAAATTCTCAGTATTCGAAAGTCGGTCACTAATTAATACAGATGTTCTGTGCTAAAAAATCAATTTATTGCCTTTTCAAGGATGACAGGATGCAAAAAATTTTAGTTCAGTATGTTTATTTGGAAGAAATTTATTTCTAGTCGAAAAACAAGTCTTTCAAAGTGCATCTACTACGCGGAAGCTAGGCATAATAAACAAATGACTAAAAAACGATTTGGTTGTGTTATTTTAGTTTTAGTTTTAGACGCACGTGTAAAATGTTCCCAAGTGAGTTGATTTGAGTTTTCGTGAAAAAATAGCGATTTTGGACATATTCGATAAAGCACCGACAATGATGCAATGGCACAGTTGAAAATATCCCAACCATTGTTGTTTTTTTATTGGAAGTATATTAGTTAACTAAAACATATTTTCAAATAAATATTTTGATGAAATACAATTTATATGCCATTATTTCCACACTGTATAATATGTAACTTTCCAATTCTTTCAACTTCGGGTAATGTAATCACCCGCTTATTGCTATCAAAATGCTCAAGTCCCAATGTGATAACATTAAGCGGGGTCCACTGTATATAAAATTATTGTAAGCTACAATATACTCCAACTTCTTCATTCATCAATAAAATCTCTAGGTTGGAATCTCTTTGTATTCCCATATAATTTTGTCGTATGATACTAGGATGCAATTTTTCATTTTTCAAAATAAATATAATCATTTCGTAAGATCAGTAGACATTTCATTAATTTCCAGAATTTCTTGCTCAAATGTAATGCCGACAAATGACACTGTATAATCAGACATGAATTCAGCAATTTGCTAGATATACTTAGTTGGAATTGTTCACTTCAGATGTAAAATCCCAATAGCGCCCACGACATATAGCAAGAGGCGACGAGAAAAATATGTCATCAAGTACTTTGGACGTGGATAGTTTTGCCTACGGGTAATTTATATTGCTATGAATTCTTGAGAGCTAGGCAGATCCTCATTAGTGGGCAAATATGTATTCCATAGAATGAATGGGCAAGTACATTGTACAGGGTCTTCACGCGAAAATGATACATTTTGATTTATCTTTGTTAATATAAGCGATACTAAAAATCTGAAAACACATCTCTGCAGTACTTTTGAACGACAAATCCGATTTTTGACTCAGAAAAACAATTGCACATCG